>PVLA01012705.1:0-42286 GCA_004027455.1 Hydrochoerus hydrochaeris | reverse complement strand
TGGAGGTCTGCTGAGGTGGAAGCGCGCCTGGCTGGAGGGCGAGGGCAGTGGTGGGGTTTGGGGACTGAACTGCCCTGGAGAACCCTGCATCATCCCTGTACCCCTCTGGGCTGCCTATAGAAAAGCTCAAGTTCTTTGACTGCTACCTTTCCCTTCATCAGAAGTAGCAGCTGGCGACCTGCCTTAAAATTCATCCACACGCACACTACATGTGTGTGGATAAATGTATGTACATATGCAAGTAGCAGACAATATGTAAAACAGCATACGTGAAACAATAAAATACACATGCCAAATATAGTTTTTTAGAGAACATATATATATTTATACATAAATATATACTTGTACATTATATGTACAGATACTCATTTAATGACCATGTTGTTTTTTTTCCAACAAATTGGTCTCTAAATGAGGAATTGTATAGAGTTTTTACATTACCATATTCAAAGCAGAGAAATGATCAAAGGAAACGCCAACCTGATGACTTTACTTTTATTTGCATAACTCCAACAAAGTACTGTATGTATAACAACATAAAACTACAGTGCCACACAGTGCAATCAACAAAAGTTACAGTACTGTATAAAGGAAGTGTACTGTATAAAAAAAGACAATGAGGCTCTATAAACAAGATAGATAGACAGATAGAGATAGATAGATAGATAGATAGATAGATAGATAGATAGATAGATATAGAGAGGGGGAAGGGCAAAGGGGGAGGAGAAAGAGATCTGTCCATCTGTGACAGGTGCTAAGTCCAAATAGCCATTTAACAGTAGGGTGTTTAAGAGTACAGCACCTGCCCGGCAAGTGCAAGTTCATGAATTTGATTCCTGGTACCAAAAACATAAAACAAAACCAACAACAACAACAAAACAGGTAGGGTGTTAAATGAGGAATTCCTGCATACATATAAATACACATTTAAACAAATACCTATGCATATATTTATACACATACATTTTATGCATTTATATGTGTGTGTATGACCTGTCAGAAAGGACATTCACCATTTGAGGTTTTTGCTTTTCTTGTAAAAGAGCATGTTGTTGTAAAAATTGATCTGCAACTTGCTTTTCCCTATCCCAGTTCCCCACCTAAGGGTGCATAGACTTCTCTTCATTTTTTTCCACTGGTTTCATGGTATGCCTCAATCCTCCTATTCAAAAATGTTGGGGACATGATTGAAACCAGTAAGCAATGTTTTGGGGTTACCAGTGTAACCTCCAAGTGGGGGTTCATGTCAGTCCCTAACATAGTTACCTCATTACCTGCTTCTTTTTTTTTTTTTAAATTGTATGATGAAATTGTTAATGGCACCTATCCGGTAAGCTTATTGGCAGGTCTCAGTGATGAAAGGTGTATAGATCACTTAGAATTACTAGGTCTCTTGTACCTTTACAGGAATTTTGTTATTCTCAGTATTTTGTGTGCTATTTTTCAGTTTGTTACAAAGATACTTGATTCTACCTGCCAGGCACTAAAGACATCTTTCAAATCAAGCAATCTCTGATCTTGGAGTTGCGTGTCCCCTCTGGATTTCCCCCATTTTTCCTGCCTTACTCTGCAGTGTTTTTCCAGGGTGACTTAATCCTTAGGCACTCTATAACCTGAACCTGTACTTCCTTCTTTCCAACCATCGCATTGACTCCACACCTATTTTACCTGGGTCAGGTCAACGCCCACCCTCCAATCAGATTGCTCAAGAACTGTGTATCCAATTGATCCATCCTATTTTTCTGCTTGGTAGACACACTAACTCAGAAAAAGACCTGTCAGTTCAGTTTGTGAATGAGTGAGTTATCTGCTCAAATAAGCACTGACAACATTTTAAATAAGGCAGGGCTCACTCCTTTTAATAAGTGAAAATTTCTGACATGAAGACATAAGGACATATTTGTAAAAAAGAAATTTTGTATTATTCAGTACCTCCCTATACTCAGTAGCTCCATTAGGAGGAAACACACATCATCTGTCCAGGAATCCTAGAAAAAAACTACTAAACTATTGTACTTCTGTGAATTTTTAAAAATATATACCTCCCTTCCTTGTGGTGTTGCTAAGCATAATTAATAGGTTAACATATGTGATCAATACAAAGTATACAGAATATAGACCAGAGATATGATACCAAAATAATATTTATATCTTTTTATTAACTTTGATGTATTTATTACTTTATTGCATTATAAGCACTTCTCCTTGGACACTTTATTTGACCAGGGACACCAATTTGCAAATTTGAGATAAAAAAAGCATCATGGTGATACTTCACTTCCATGATCCACCCAATTATCTTAAACTCAGAAGTGTTTTTAGAGAGAACTATATTTTGTCCAGTGACTCAAGATATACTAGCTACAGTGTTCTTCTCTCTTTTTGCTTTTTTTTTCTGTTTTTGTGCATGCTCTTGCATCTTCCTAGAAAAATCCCTCCATCCACATTTCCTTGAGGAACATATGCTTTGACATCAAATGTGACATTGTGAGTTGTGTACTTTACCTCTAACTTGTAAAATGGAAACACTAATGGTATCTACACCATAGTCCTGTTGTAAATAGTAAATGGCATGACCAAAACATTAAAGAGAGATGCTTGGAACAAAGTCATCTCCCAAGTGTTTGCTGGCACACATTCCTTTCCTAATGAAAATACTGCTTCGTTGTTGCTCCTAGGAAGTTGATACCTGCTGCCACCACTGACCATCATCCCTAGGATCAGAGGATCTCTGGCCCTGGTGGGCAGGGCCCCTCAGTGGCCCACAGCCCTTCAATCTTCCCATTTAGGGAGACTGCTCTTGAAGTGCAGGTTCCATCATCAGCTCTTGAAGGTGAGCAAGATCCTTGGCTTTGCTTCTCTCTTGTTTTCTTGCAGCCCTAGTCCATGAAACCTACAGTGTGCTAAGAGTACTGATGTTGGAGATAGGATGAGAAAGTGTTCAGGCCCAGGAGGGGACAAGAATGAGGCTTAGGCACTCCAAGGAAGATATTTAGGAATTTCCAGGGCTCAGAGAAGAGGTTGCCCATGACAGGCAGGACCAAAGGGAACCCTCTGGGGTGAGTTGTATAGCAGAAGAGGAGAATGAGGGGAGAGCCTGAGCCAGAGCCTTTATTATGCTCTCAGAAGGAACAGCAAGCCAAGGTGATAGGCAGGTTAGAATTTTCAAATTTGAATGATCTGATTGGGCTTTGATTGTTGGGGAGGTTCCTAGTTGCCTGATACTTGGCCACCATTGATTTAGAGCAAGTATTGCCTAGTTGGAGTTAGATAAGCAAGCTACTGGGGGTATGGACTCAGGACGCACTGGTTTTTATAGGAAAGCATGCATTTGTAGAGAGCACTTTTCACTTTGCAGAAGAATGAACTCTCCTAGGAGGAGTCTTCCTTGGTCATAAGCTCCATGAGATGCCTGAGCACTGGAAAACACAGAAAGTAAAAAGCCTGACTAACACATGCAGATCCTGTTCCTTCTGCCCAGAGTCTTCTGGGACACCCTGTCCCAGCCATCAGTTCAACTTGCTTTCTGTTACAAATCCTCAAGGTTCTAATGGCACATGACTTGCAGCGGAGGTACCTAAGTTCCTCTCTAGAGGGTTGGGAAGCCATAAGTGAACAATAAATTTGGGTGGCTGAGGTAAATCTTCACATATCTGGGGAGGACAAAAGGCCAAGGCAAGATGTGACAGGGCTGGTCCCTCTGGAGGTCTGTGAGGGAAAATCATCTGGCTGTTTCTCCTCTAGTTTCTAGCGGGAGCTGACAAGATTTAGTGTTTGTTGCTGATTGGATGTATGACCGCTGCCTTCATCTTCACGTGACCTCCTCCCTGTGCAGGGGTCTGTGTCCAAATTTCCCTTTCCTTCAGAGACACTGGTCACTGTATTAGGGCCCACCTCAAAGAGTTCATTTTAACTTGCTTACCTCTGTAAGTGCTCCCTAAGTTTCCCAGACAGGACTCAAAGTTTCCAGAAGTGACTGTAACATGCAAGTGAACCTAGTTAACAGTTGATTACTCATCAGAAGCCATGTAGGCCAGCAGGCAGTGGGATGATATAATTAAAGTACTGCAAACACCCTGACTCCTGTACCCCTGCACCATCACTTTGTTTCTCCCCCTCTTCCAGGGTTGCTACTAATTGCTTACCTACTTTCCATGAGCAGCTTGAGAGCTCACTGAGAGCAGGCATAACTTGACATAAACACCTCTGTTGCCTCCCGACATATAGAACCAGTGCTGGGTAAATATATGTAGAAGGATTTCAAGAGAACAGACTTATAACTAAGGGTTGGATGTATTAATGAATAGCTTTATTGCCCAGGTAAAGATTCACCACAGTGTCACAAAAAGTCCTTTCAAGAAAAACTATTTTATTTATAAACTCATTTTCATCTATATATATATAATAAGCATTTTATTAAGTCTCAGAAATAGTTTCTTCAGGAACAGTTACACTATACTTTAAATCTTTACAAATAAAGGCTCCCTTCAATACAAGAAAATCCAAGGTACTAGAGGTTGAATGATGGAGGACTGGGCTAGATACACAGGCCTTCTGATTTTTTCATTTATTTATTTATGATTCATTGATGCTGTTTTGAGACAAAGGCCTTGCTAAGTTACCCAGGCTGACACAGAAGGCTGTTTCAGTTTTATTTTGTATTTGTACCTTTGCAGTATCAGGTACAAGCAAATGGCACCCCATGTGCTAGGGAAGTGTTCTATCAGTGAACTATGAATCCAGTACACAATTTAGGACACTTTGTTTTGGACACTTGGGCAAGAGTTTGGAGTCATCTTTTTTTTTCAAGTTTTTTCACTTATTACTATTTCATTTAAGACCCTGTGATTAAGATTATTACAATTAGATACTGTTACTATGTGAATTTCAAGTGTATTTATTTATTTACTTATTAGAAGTACCTTCTATTAAAATCAGCAAAGCTCTAACACAGAGTTCATCTCTTGACCTTTTTATCTTATGTATTTTATATTTTGAGACAGAGTTCCTCTAGGTTTCCTAGGCTTGACTATGAACCTGCAGTCATCCAGCCCCAGTGTTCCCAGCGAGGATTACAGCCATGTGTCATCGAGCCCCAAAAGGTCACTCAAATACACCATTCTAGAAACATGAAAAATATTGTTTAATCAAGTACCTGAGTCAGCAATCTGACATAAAATTACCATAAAATTAACCATCACATAGCTGAGGCTCTAAGAGTGATCCTAACAACAACAACAAAAAAGGACAAATAAAAAATAAGCAGAGAGGGATACTGAATATAAAGAAAGTAGCAGAGACAAGGCTGAGAGGAAGCACATCAGACTGCATGACTGCAGTAAAAGTCCCTGAGGAGGCTTCTGTGGAGCTGCCACTTGAGTTACAAGGCAGCCAGGTGAAGTCATCTGCACCTGTACCCTGGCAACACCAGAGGTTGAAGCAAGAGGATGGAGAATTCCCAGGAAAATTGGGCTACTTAAAAATAACTTCTCTCCAAATTTTGAAGATTGTCCACTTTGTATGTTTTGATTTGTAACTTGAACAACTACTTCTAAGATAACAATATGTAATTTATCAATATGTAATTTATCAATATGTAATTTCTTAGTTTTTTTCAAATTCTGTATTTCTACCCATTTTCTGTTTTTATTTTTTATTCAAATAAAAAAATTTCAAAGATTTATATGAAAAAGGTTATAGATGTAACTTGGTGGTAGATCACTTGCCTAGCCTGTGCTAAGTTCTGAATTCATTCTCCAGTACCATAGACAATTTAAAAATTTTAAATAGTTGGGCATGGTGGTGTATACCTGTAATTTCAGCACTTGAAAAGCTGAGTGGGAGGATTACCATGAGTTTGAGGCCAGATTGGGCAATATAGGGAGTTCAAGGAATGTCTGAGCTACATATTGAGACCCTGCCTCAAAAAAGTTACAAAATGAAAAGAATGGGACTTTCCTCACTGGTTTTCCTCACAGCATTTATTTAGATTGTGTGAGGACCAATTTCAATCTTCAACACTGTTTTAAAAAAATCATCTTCATTGTGTGGATGAGTGATGACCTGACCTATTAGTGTACCATATAAGGTATCTCTTGATGTGGTTTCATTTGAATACATTTTGTTCTTCCCTGAGTGCTTATTCACTTGAAATTGAATGAAATTGTCCATGTGTAGCCTTGAGACTAAGTGTTACTTGTAGTGCCTCAAATTCTTTCATCTCTACAAAATCTATGCACACAGTGGAGTTAGAATTATAAACAAAGTAGTTTAGGAAATGGTGGTAGCCAGGCTTCAAGGAAGATGCTGGGAGCCAGCGAGGTGGTGTTTGCCTGTAATCCCAGTACTCAGAGAGACAGAGTCAGCGGCACCCATATCCAGCAGAGCTTGGACAATGTTAGGGATACACTGTCTCAAAATAGATTAAATAAGAAGGGCTGGGGAGGCTGTGTGGGGTGAAGGCCCTCAATCCCCAGTGCCACATAAAACAAACAGCTGGCAGCCACTGGCCTCTTCCAGCTTCACTTCCCCAAGCTCTCATGTTGTGCTAAGTTTGGACTTTCTGAACATTAGCACAAATAATGTGCTAATACTTCAAAGATGAGTTCAGAAGATACTGTGGCTTCCATTTGTTCCTTCTCCTCACTTAGATCTCTGCTGGCCTTCATAGGGGAGCAGCTGGGGATGCCTATAACAAGGAAGTGGGCCTACAGTTCTTCATCTCTAGTAGAATCAGATATGACTTGGAGCCATAAACAACCTCAAGAGAGACTGACCCAGAACCACCAAGTCACAGAGCTAATTCTGTACCTCAGCTAAGAGGAGCACTACTCAGCCATAAAAAAGAATAAACTTGAGACTTTTATAGGTAAATGGTTGCAATTTGAGACCATATATATGAGTGAAATAAATCAGGCCCACATGTATAAACATTGCATTGTCTCACTAGTGTGAGATGAGCAAGTAACTAACATACAAAAGGTGCAATAGATATTGTAAATTGGGAAGAAACTTGTCTTGGTTTCTTTTCTCTCATTGCTGAGGGCCTGTTTCATTGCTGAGACAGAACACTGACACTTAAAATTAGGAAAGGAAAGATTTATCTAGCTTACAGTTAGGGGAGGTTTCAGTTCATACTCAGCTAAGGGGCAGCCATTCATAGTGGCTGCAAACAACAGTAAAAAGGGCACAATGGGAAAAGCTTACCTCCTTGTCTCCCTTACAGTGTGTGCTGCCTCTCCATTCCTGAGTGGGTGCAGCACTCACACTGCCAGTCCCAGCACTAGACAATGAACCAATCACAAATGCTATATACTCAGCCACATCCATGACTGCATGAGGCTTGGGGTCCATCCAAACATAAACCATAACAAAAGTGTTGAAAAGAAAAGAGAAACTGAGGGGGAAATGGGGGGATACTTATATAGCTGGTTTCTCTTCATTGAAAAGAAAGATCTGTGGTAATATTGTCTGGACATTATTTCTTGCCTATGTCTTGTACTCTAAGTGCTATGAAATTTACAGTGTGAAATGTATTAATTATCCCTCTCCTATTAGCCTGATTTGAAACTGTTTTATTTCATTTCTATTTTTCCTCTTCTTTTTTAAAATAAAATTTTAAAAAATAATTTTATCATTCTTAATATCATTAAGAATGAAAAATGAGATAGGGGAATTGGAGGAACACGGTAGGTACAGGAGTTAAGAAAAAAGGAGAAACAACCTGTGGTATGTACAAGTAACCACTCTCCAAAATGATTGTAAACTCCATGAACTGCAAACAACTATTAATAAAATAAAATAGTAAAAATGTACAAAAAGAAACGAGGAAAATGTCTGTTGGGTGAGCAGCAATAATACATGTTAAAGTAGATCTCAACCATCTAGTGATGGTGAGGAGTGGCCCAGTCAATGGGCAGTGAGAAATCTGCTCATGTACATGCTTTCCAAGCAACACTTAGGATGTCACCAGTATGTGATTACTTACTTGGTAGGATCTTGGCAATAATGACAGTCTCAGATACCAAGGAACTTTCATGGTGAGCACATCTCTTTCTGCTTTCACCTTTATATCCACAAAGGTGAATAAATCAAACAAACCTGGTTTTGATATGTCTTAGTCACCTGGCATACTTTTAAAGGTGATTTCCAGTGCTCACTGCAAATAGGAGTAGGTGGCTCCCATTTATGCATCTGGATTTACCCTTTGGGTCTTGAGCCTCAACATCCATACAGTGTGGGGAAAAATATATATATTATATGGTGTTTTGTGCTACTTTAAACCCTTTTAATTTTTTTTCTTTTGGTTGTGGGAACTACTGGGGATTAATCTTAGAGGGATTCTTTTACCAAGCTATAAAACCAGCCCTTCTAATATTTTACATAGAGGCAGGGTCTCACTTTGTATTACCCAGTCTGGCCAAGAACTTGCTACCTTCCTGCCTCTGCCTCTGGAGTAGCTCAGAGAACACATGAGTGAGTCACCATTACCAGATATTTTTATATAGGAAGACAAAACTATCAGGTACAAGATTTTGATAAAGCTTTGACAAGTTTTAGCAAATATGAAAAGCCTCCTGAGGAGGTAGAGGTAGGGAAATCAGGAGTTAAAGTCCTGCCTTAACTTCACATTGAGTCTAGAGACATCCTGGATTTTATAATGAGATCCTGTCTCCTAAAATATACTTTATACTGAAAAATAAAATAAAAATTTAAGCCTTAGACCTAATAGCCAGAATTTTACATGCAAGGTTATAAAGTACTTCAACTGAAAATATCCAGATTCGTATTTGAAAATTCTGAACTATGACTTAATACCTCTCCAGTTACTGTGGACAATGTAATGCAGTCCTAGATCATGCCCACGTACCATGTATTTTTTTTGTAAGGTTTCCTGGCCCTAAACTGAGGTACAATGTCCTGTATAATTTTGGTTTGGTTGGGTTTTCTGAGACAGGCTCTCATTTTGTAATACAGGCCAGCCACGGACTCGCTATGTCATCTAGGAAGTCAAACTCCTGGTGGTTCTCCTTGCCTCTGTCTCCTGTGCTGGGGTTACAGGCTTTCCTCTTTAAAAGTACTCTCAAAGTTCTCCATTAGCATTCCCCAAGAATGTTTTGTGTTCATATCTCATAATTGACAAATCTTCACAACTTAATGATGCGTTAGAGTGAGTGATCAATATACGATGTCATTTTGAGGTAACCCTTAAAATTCAATTTTGTTATATAAAAATACATATATTCATTTTTTTGAGTACATCCCCCCAGCTCCTCTGTGACAAATGTCAATCCCTATGACTCCTTTCTGTCACTCTGTACTGAAGGCAGCTTTATAGATTTTAGCCTAACACCCTTTCTATTAATTTCCATCCATGCATTCTTCCATCCATGGAAATAGGCACATTCCATTATAAAACAGTAATTTTGGGAGGTTTGTTGTTGTATGAAAAATTACTACAGACATTTGTATCTTTAGTTTGTTGATCACTAGAAAATATGTTTTGGGGAATGTCCTATGCTAACATAACATAATTCCCCAAATCTGGCATTCCATAGTCAATTTAGCATCTTTGCCACTGAATGAGATCAGGTATCTTCAATATTGAAAAAAGAAATCCTCAAAAACTGGCGGATAACTTGCGGTCAACTTGTCATACCTGCTGAACTAAATTAGCACAGTGCTGAGCATGGATGGCTCACCTGAGGATTGTTACCAACATAAAAGGGAGAACTAGAGGGGCAGAAGTGATGTTTTAGTGTTGGTTCTCCGTAACAGTGTTGGCTCTCCTGTTACCATGGGTTCTCCTGAAGGAGCTTGTCAAGCTTCTTTCCTGATATGAGGTTTGGCTGTTACGTTCAGAAGAGCTTGGGACATTGTCACTGGGAATGGCTATGGTTCACTTTGGGGGAGCTCTGGTCTTTACTTTGAGTAGCACTTCCTGGATCCAAAGGGGAAGATGGTGTGTTGTGCAGTTTCCAGGAGAAGCTTGTCAGGCTGGCTTCCTGATGTGAATTCAGCTGTTTTCATCATCAGAGGAGCTCAGGACCTCATTCTTGCTGAGGATGTTTGTGGTAGTTTAGGGGAGCGCTGGTCCTTACTTTGTGCAGTGCTTCCTGGCTTCAGTGTAGAACCCTCAACACACTGGCACAGATCCTTCATCCCATGGACACAGACTTTCTAGCTTCCACTGCTGATGTTTGGGTCTTCCTAGTGCAGATCTATGAAACAGACTTGCATGAGATATTATTGTGGGCTCTAGGTATTCAGCTGAACTCATGCAGGGCACTGCTGTAGAATCCAGGCCCTCAGCTGGATTCTTTAGATCTTAGTGTGTATACAGATTTCCTGCTTTTTTCTTTTTAGTACAGGGAATCAAACTCACGACCTCATGCTTACCAGGCAGGCATTTACACCACTGAACTAAATACCTGGCCTTCCTGAACTTCTTGTATTGAACTCTTTAGGTGGCTGTAATAAAATACTATGAATTATGTGTCCTGTATGTAATTGTATTTCTTGTATCCCCTGACTGCAACACCAACATTGGTACTCAGCATATGTTCATAAGGAATACAGGTAAAGAGTCTATGATTTTAAAGACATTATTGAGCCTATGTCTCAGTCATTAGTTTGTAAAGGAGGTGTTGATATCAGGTAATCAACAGTATTGGAAATAACATTGAAGGAACTGACATGTTTAAAAGTGAGCTCTCTGGAACTGGTGTGGAATATCATGAATTTCTGTGGTGGGTCTTTTGTCTTTGCATATGGGAGATTTCTTTGTGGCTTACATGCACTATTATTTTTATATATAGGAGTGTCCTGTCTTGATCCAAATCATATTTCTCCTCTAAACACCATGGAAACAGCCTTCTTCTATTTGCTGCTCCCCATTTCTCCTGTCCTGAGGTGAGCTAGACCCACATTCTCCAACAGCTCCCCACAAGCACCCAGGAGCTCTGGTTACTACCAAGATCTGCACCCAGATCCCTCATCATTAATCAGGGCTGAGCCCATTTCCCCAGGAAATTCTTACAGAACTGTGAAGAACCTACCCTTTGACATCAATGGATAGATTGTGAGAAACCTACTTCACTTTTATCCTGCAAAGAAGAAATATTGTAATAATGGTACCTACTCCATAGTAGTGTAGAAGAATAGCCTATGGCATGTCAAAAACATTGGGGAGAGATGCCTGGGTCATAGTCAGGACCTTCACCACTTGAATCTCCCTGTTTGCAGAGCCCCTTCTGAGTGTGCAGTTTTATCATCAACTTCTCAAAGTGAGTGAGACCCTTGGCTCTCCTTATCTCCTTTTTTCTCACTGCCCCAATCCACTGCAGTGTCCTAACAGCATGGATGTTGGAGCTAGGATAAGCAAGAGTTTGTAGGCCTAGCAGAGGACAAGAAAGAGGCTTGGAAGAAAAACATTTATCTACCTCCAGGTCTCAGAAAGGAGAATGTCCGTGCCAAGGAGAACCAAGAAGTCAAAGAGAAAAAATCTAGGTGAATGGATTTGAAAGTGTTTCAAAAGAAAGAAATTATAGACAACTAATGGTTGAATTGTATCTTTATAGATTGCAGTATTCTCCACTAGCCTATTATTTTCACTTGAAGGCAGTAGACACAACTGTTGTTGACAGCTTTCTGTTTCTCAGCTACTGAGAAGAGTAGACTCATGTCCTCTTATTCCCTTCCACAACACCTGGAGTTCCTGCCACCCAGAATTGCATTCACACTGCCCCTTTACCATCAATCAGAGCCATGCCCATTTGCCTAGACAATCCTTCCATTCATCCACAATGTTTTGATTATGAGCACGGTATTTCACCTCCAGCCTGTAAAATGGAAGTAATAATGGATAATAGTAAATTAGAATGTCTAACAATGAGGAGAGATGCCTGGGAAATGGTCATGTCTTTGGTGTTAGCTGGCACAAATATCCTTTTGTAATAACAATACCCCATTTTTGGTACTAAAAATTTTCTTGCCATCTCCACTGATCAACATCCACATCTAGGGATCAGAAGACCCTTGACTCTGCTGAGCAGGGCCCCTCAGTGACCTTCACCCCTTGAATTCTTTTGAGTGTGCAGTTTTTTTCAATAACTCCTTTAGATGACTGAGATGCTTGGCTTATTGCCCTCTTTTCTCACAGCCTAGCTCCATGAAATCCAGTGTTCTAACATTGTAATCCTAGAGATACGATGATCAGGAGTTTGTGTTCCAAAGATGGGACAAGAATTAGACTTGGGAGAAAGACATTTATGTAACACAAGGTATCAAACAAGAAGTTGTCCATGCCAAGTAGAACCAAGCAGAAGTGTCTGGTGTGGTCACATGGCAGAAGATGAGGATGCAGGGGAACCCAAATCAAGCTTTATGGGTTTTTCAAGGAAAAGCAACACAGACCAGAGTAGGCAGATAAAAATGGCAGACCACAATAATTTCATTGGGCTTTCATAGTTGAGACATGTCTAGATATTTGCAATTGTGCCTGGATGGTTTAGGGGAGGTGGAATATTAGGGAAATATCTAGATAAATAAGTGGCTGAGATCAGACCCTGGATTGGTTGATTTTCATAGAAAATTCATGAGTTTGGGCCCTTTGCAATCCAGAAAAATGAGCTACAAATAGTAGGGGGACATGCTCCCAGACCAATATGCTGCCTAAGATGTCTAAATGACACATTACAGAGAACATTAAAAAAAAAAAACATTGACACATCCAGGACTGTACATACCTCACTTTCTTTATTTTCACATGGATTCATTCTTGTGGTCTTGTGTCCATACTCCCTTTCCCATGGGGATGACTGTCACTGGATTGAAACCCACCCTGAAGACTTTATTTCAACTTGGTTATCTCTCTACAGACTTCATGTCCAATTGATGTGGTCCTGAGTGTTAGGACACAGGTCTCCCTTCAATTACACAGTTCAGACCTTAATACTCTCCTCCTCTTGCTCTGTTTTTGCTTCTTCTCTCTGCTCCTGTGATTGATTAATTACATTGTTTTATGAAAAGATACTGATAGTATGTGGATATTTATTTTCAGTACTGGGAAACCTAGTGTCTTTGTATTGATCTACATTCATTCATATGCATATATTGAGAGAGTGCCTTGCTAAGTTACTAAGTTGCCCTGATCCTCCTTGCATTATTTATTGGTAATGCATATAGGATCTGACATCTTAAACATTTTTAAATTTACAACTCAGTATTAATGGGTATATTTATATTAAATTGACTTTGTAATTTGCTTTAAGCAAACATTTTCCTAAAATAAAATTTAAAATCTGGTTCCTCATGTCATCCAGTCATATGTGAAGTGCTCATGTTCTCTTTCTCACAAAGATGTATAAAATGCAAATGAAGATAATTTTGTTTCCTTTCAGGTAGAAGTAGCTTGAATTGATGGTGATATGTGAATGGGCAAACCAAGTGGTAGAGGGCTGAGGATGTGGTTCAGTGGTAGAGTGCTTGGCTGGCATGGATGAGACTCTAAGTTTAATCTCTAGTACTGAAAAAAAAAAACCAGACAAGAAAATAATTTTATATTTTGATGCTTGTTTAAGAATACTTTTAAATGGCTACAAAACATCCCCAAATCTAATCTCACTTTATCAAACAAATGTGTGTGCTTTTTAACTTTTGCACAGTTCAACTATGACCATAATTAACAAAGCTTAATCTTAAGGCCCATTAGCCTGTCAGAGTCAGCCAGGTTTTTCCATGGCAGTCTCAACTAGAGACATGGGTGCAGGCTCTACTAGCTGGTGTGCTGTCTTAAATTCTGTTTCCTATCACACACTTTCTTTATGCCCAGTACCTGGAGCTGTTCACATTCGGCTGCATCTGATGTCAGAACCACCACTACCAAAGGGTCAAGTTACTATTTTATTTTAAATCACTGCCAGAAACTCCTGTATAAATGTTTTCAGTGGGTTAGTAGTTTCTGAGAGGGGCTTAATCTTGTAAGAGATATTGCCATGTGTGTGACCAGAATTATATGATGGAAATTATTCACCTTTAATGAGTAAGCATTCATTTTTAACATATGTATCATAACAGGGTATTATTTTTTACTCACTCAAATATGAATAGTTTCTTTTATTTCTAAATTTTGAAAGGACAAACTATCTTGGAGAGAATTGAGATCAAAAAGTTATATTTTCAGTTAACCAGTAGTTATTTGTTCTCTTAAGTAGATACAGTATCAGTCTTTGAAAAGAGCAGATAATGTAAACACAGTTACATTTGTTACAATTTATCAGAATGAGTGAAACATTAACACTTTCAATTGGTCCTGTTAAAGCTTGTATTTAAATTCTTGAAGATTTGAAATGCAAAGAAAAGTAATACTAGAATTAGTTCCTGATTGGAATGTTGTCCAGTTTAGATGAATTTGATCCTTGTATTGTTTTGAGTTTCTAAGTAACTTTGATATTGTGGTGTGGGAGTGGGTGGTGTGGTTTGTTAAAGGTGTTTTGAGTGTGTGTGAGGGGAAGCTTATGTCACAGAACACAACTTAACTGAGTGTTGCACATAGAGGTTTGAGATTCTTTGGCTTCACTGTCAAGATTTTCCCATGGAACATCTTTCTACAAGGCTCTAGTTCCTGTCACATTTCTGGGGCTTCCTTTTTGCTCCTCACTCTTCCCTTGTCTTATTCTCCACAGGCTCATTTTTCCTTTCCTAATTTTGTTCTCTATTGCCTCTCACCCCAAAGCCCACTTAGATAATCATTAATATCTCTTCAGTAGAGAATCATCTACAGGCCATCTTTGCCTTTCATAGCAACAAGAAACTAGCCACCCTTTGAAAAATCAGTTTTGCTGTTGGTGATTTTGAATGTTCCTGGTACAGTAAGCTGTTTCTTCACCAGTACCAACCATCAGGACTAAAACTGTGACATCTGGGGAGGCTCAGTTGATGTAATGGGAAGAAGGTGGCACTGAATACATGCATCCGAAGCAAATGTTCAAGGGAACTGGCTTATCTTATGTATCCTATTGATTGTGTTAAGTAGGTCTTAAAAAATAATTGTAATGAACTGTCATGAAATCATCAGTGAATTTTGACATTAAGTTCTGGCCAGCTCACCCATTGAACCTGTCCCCAGTATTTCAAGACAAGTCCAATATTTTGCTTCATTTATAAATATTTTATTCTGTGCATGTGTAGAATAATTTTTAAAAGTTAAAAATGGCCATGTTTAAAATCTAGTCAATATTCAGCTATCTCTGGTTGTCATAATTTTTTTCAGTACTACAGTACCAGAGATTGAACCCAAGAAGGGTTGAGCTATTTTTTTTGTTTTTTTCTTCCAGATGGGATGTTGATGAATTGCTAAGTTTTCCAGATTTGCCTAAAACTTGCAGTTCTTCTACTTCATCCTGTTTAGTAGCTGAGATTACAGGTGTGCACTATCATGGGTGACTATAGATTGTTTTGGGTAGTGAAGTTAGTGAAAGCAACATCCACATGGGTGGAGCCTGCATTTTGCATTTGTGGCTATGTCTATGAAAGTTTTATTAATTTTCAAACCTCCCCACTTTTTGTGTTTGCAATTTATTTATCAAGGAAACTGATTTTTTCATGTTGTAGGTTCTGTTTTTTTTATTTTAAAAACAAAAAAGAATAAAATGATACAGAATTTTGAAAAACAGTAAATTAACACTAATTAATATATTGCATGCTGTTATCTTGAAAGCAGTGGTGTTAAAAAAAAGAGTAAATAGGTTTCTGTCTTTTAAAATGTCACTTCCTTCCTAGTATTTCTCGCAGTGATAATGAGATTTAGAATGTTGATCAAGTATCACAATTTATTTGGCCTTAGAAGCATGCCAAGTTTTGCTTTTAAGTCTTTGCTCCTTATTTTTCCATCCACAGGTGATGACATTGCTTTGCCACAGAAAATTTTCTTACCCTTGAAGAAGATTTGTCTTAAGTGGTAGCAAACTCATAAAGTTGGTGCTGGGCTTCAGAATTTGAGCAACACCTATTTTGCCAATTCAGCACTGCAGTGTTTGACATACACACCACTTCTCACCAATTACATGTTATCACAGGAGCACTCCAGACACATAAGTATTATATGTGGTGGAGTTTTAGTGGACTGTGGTATGGTGACCTACTATTCATTTTTTCCCATTAAAAATGAATAGAATTAAGTTAATTTATCTGATCATTAAGAAGTTGGTTTATTCTTATAGAATCTAGGGTTTGTATTTAGTTTGCGTAAGAAGCATATTGCATCTAATTTGAGCTGGGGTGGGTATTTAAAAGGAAACCTATTTTACCATCATTTAGTATTTGTAACCCCCTTCTAGTTTCCTGCACTTGTTAAAAATGTTTTTGTTTTCATTTTTGTTATTCTGGGGATTGAACCCAGGGTTTCACATATCATGAAAGTGCTCTACCACTGAGCTACATCCCTAGTTCTTACACTTGTTAAAAATATGATGTAATGTCTGACAGGAACAGTTGCAGAAAATGGTTAAGGAATCCTGCCCTTCTGACATTCATTGGAAGATTTGATTCATTTCCCAGCCTATGAGTCCAAGAAGAGAAGAATTCTCCCCAATTGCCCCTAACCTCATGGGATTAGTACAGGGTTTTCCCTTTAGCATTGGAGAGATCCATCTGTAACCTACAGGGCAGAAATCAGTTAAAATGTATAAAAATGTCTTTATATAGTAGCCAGCTCAGTGTTGATGTGTGAATTCAGAATTTGAAATATCCATTTTTGAGATTTTTGACCTTCTGTATACCTTATCTGTTGTCCTTTATAAATAAAGTCTCCCTATGCTTTCCTCTAAATTCATACTCAGATTTGTGTGTGCCATTTGTCAATGATTTGGATAGAACAAATAAGAAAGCTCCTTAGTTTATTCCTGAATAATTTGTTACAGCAATGAAGAATTTTTTTTGTACTGGAAACCATACTCAGGACCTCATGCTTGCCAGGCAGTTGCTGCATCATTGAGCTAAATCCCTGGCCCCTGAGTGGGGAATTTAAACTGAGTGTTTTACAACATTTTTCCATCAAAGAGCAAATTAATACTTACAAAGTATTGGGTAAGTACAGAGAATTAAAAAAGAAAAATCACCTGGAATCTCCTCACCAAGAGATATTTGCTATCCCAGGGAGTTTTCCTTATAGAATAAACACTCCATTTGCACTCAGTTTCTAAGTCCATGACACATTCCCTACATACAGCTTTCCTGTCACTTTTGTGCTTAATGAAAGTAGGATGTGGCTGAAAAACCAGTACTGGCACTTATCTTGTTTGTTAGATTTACACTTTTTCCTTCACCTCACCCTGCTCCTCCTCCTGATTTGTATTTTGTTGGAAGTAATATTTTATTTTTAATTTTGATATCTGTAAAGTGCTAGCTAGAACACAGAGATACATTTGATTTCTGCATCATGGTGAACTTGTACACTGTTGCTGAAGTCATTTATTAGCTCTAGGTTTTTCTGATCTTGCTTTTTTGGATAGAGTCCTTGAAACCTTCTACCTGTACAGTCACCTCATAGCATATGTTAATCAGGCCAGCTTTACTTATGCTTAACTAGTCCATGGGCCTCATCTATTTCCTTCTTTTATTTTCTTATTTTGTTGGTTGGAACTTCCGGCACTCTGTTGAATAAAAGTAGTGAGAACAGACACCCTTGCTTCCTTTCCAATCTTAAGATAGAAACATTCAATCTGTTGTCTCATTTCTATGTTTTTGATTCTTAATTTTTCAAAGCCTGAATGTATACTGATTTTTGTCAAAGGATGTCTGCATCAAATTGATATTATCATGCTTTTGTTGTTGTTTTGTTTTGTTTTGTCTTTCTCAGACAGGTTTCACTATGCTGCTCAGGCTGGCCTTGAACTCACTCATATCCCAGGCTGACTTCAGACTTGCAGTGATCCTCCTGCCTCAGCCTCCCAAGTTCTAGGATTACAGACATGCACCACTATACCTGGCTTGATATTTCTTCAGTCTGTTAATAGAGTAATTAACTCTATTAATGTAATATAAAACTGTAGTAATGTAATTGACTCTATTAATTATAAATATATTATATACTGATAATTTAATTATAATTCATACAGTGAATTACATTAGTAGATATTTATATTTTCTCTATGTACTTGGAATAAATAATAGTTATGTGTAATTCTCCATATAGATTGCCTAGTTTTATCTGCTAATAGTTCTGTAAGGGCTTTTACATCTCAAGATTATCTTTTTGTTTTTGCACTGTCTTTGTTTGATTTTGGTGTCAAGGTAAATTTAGCTAAATAATTTTGTAGATAATTGAAATGCATTTACTGCTTTTTTTCTTTCTTCTTTGGAAGAGATTTTATAGAATTGTTGTTAGTTCTTTTTAAAATGTTTAGAATTCTCCAATGTGACTATCTGGGCTTGGAGATTTCTTTTTTGGGGGAGTTTTAAAATCAGAAGTTGAATTCCCTTAGTAAGTATAGGATTACTGAAAATATTTTATATTGGTCCATTTCTTCTCAATTTATATGTGTAAAGTATCCATAATATTTATTACCCTTTCAATGTTTTCAGGGACTGTTTTAGTAATATTCCTAGTTTTATTCTTTATATTGGTAATTATTACAAATTTCCCCTTCCAGTACTGCTCTGTGTCCCCAAATTTTGTTTTCATTCAATTCAGTGTATTTTAAAATTTTCCTTAAGCAGTCCTGTGTGGTGGCACAAGTCTACAATCCCAGCACTCAGGAGGCTGAGGCAGGAGGGTAACTGCAAGTTTGAGGCTAGCCTGAATTGCATAGTGAAACTCTGTTTCAAAAAGACCAAAAGATTTTTTTCCTGATACTTATTCAATGCTCAAACGATGTAGACATCTTCAGCTTCCAGCTATTTGAAGGTTTTATCTTTCTCTTAATGATATTTAGTATTGATTCCACTGTGATTGGAGAAGACTTAAATTTTTTGAGGCCTCTGAAATAAATATGTATTCAGCTCTTGGTGGACAGAGTGTCCTATAAATATAATATATTGCAAAATATATTTATAATTAATATATTATAATTAATACATTAATAAATATAATTCAGTCTATAAATGTTGATTTGATTTGGTAGATAAAAATGTTTAGTTTTCAATACATTTTATGATTTCCTGTTGAATATACTCAATGAGTCATTGACAGAAAGATGTTGAGGTTTCCATCTCTAAATTTAGGTGTTTCTTTGTACCTTCAACTTTGAGTTTGACTCATGTATTTTCAGATTTGTTGTTTGATATGTCTTTTCTTTTTTTTTATACTGGTACTGAGGATTGAACCCAGGGCCTTCACAAGCTAGACAACTGTTCTGCCACTGATCTATACCAGTGCTTTTCAGATTTTGAAACAGTCTTGCTAAATTGACCAGGATGAGCTTAAATTTGTGATCCTCCCTCAGTCATCCAATTAGATGGAATTATAGGCATATGCTACCATATTTTGGAAGATTTGTTTTCTTAATGAATTTATCCTTAAATATATAATGTATTGATTACATTAAATGTACAATACTCCTCTCTCTGTTCATTTTGTCCATGTGTCATTAATTCATTCACTCATTTGATATCAGAGATCAAACTCAGAGCCTTTGGTCTGCAGTCTAACTTTATCTGACACTAACATAGACTTTTCTTAGGAATAGTTGCATAGTGTACTTTTTCAACTTTTACTTTCAGCCTGCCTGTAGCACATTTGAATTGGGTTCATTATAGACAGCATATGGTCAAATAATATTTTATAATTATCATATCATGTTTTATATTACATTTACAGAACACTCCATCCACCAAGAGCTGAATACATATTTATTTCAGAATATCAATCTATATCATTTATTTGTTATTGGGAGTTAAATCTAAGGGCTTTGCACTGAGGTATATTCTCAGCTCCTTTTTAACTTTTTGTTTTGAAACAGGGTCTTTTAATTTGTTCAGGCCAGACTCAAATTTGTTATCCTTCTGGCTCAGCTCCCAGAGTGCAGGGATTACAGGTGTGCACTCCATGAACCATGACTGTGTCCTTTAATTGGTGTACTTAGAAGTAAGATTACTGATATACTAAGGCTTAGCATGCCATTTAACATTCTGTTTTTATTTGTTCTTTTTCTTGGGCACCATGTAGACTGAATTTTGCATTTTCTGTGGTTCTGCTCTCTAAATTCTTGTTTTTTTATAAATATACATGCTTTTAAAGTCTAGTTTTTTTGATAATTACATATTTTCCTCTTAGAAGTAGTTGTTCAAGTTACAAAAGTAAAGCCTACAAAGTGGACATCCAAACAGTGAAACTGCAATCAGTTTTGTTCATCCATTCAACAAAAACTTTAGCAACATGCTTATCAATTCCACATACTCAAACATACATGCAGTTATATCCTTTAGAATACTTTCTTCTCCTCTCTTTTGTTTCTTTACAATAACTATAATCCATTCTCTTAAACTACTTAGAAGTTCTACACATATATAAATCTCTACACGTATACCTAGCCTTTCTGTGTTAGAGGGAGAAACAAATCAAAACAAGTCAACAATACAAATTCCTAGAGAAACACGAAATGAAAAGGACATATAAAACCACAATACTAGGTGATCTACAGTAGTTACTATGATGTCTCTTGTTTTCAATAAAATTATCTATATTGTCAAACATAGTATAATTAAACTTAGCATTGCATTATACTATCAATAAAATCTAAACATTGGAGATATTATAGGACTTCAAAGGCAGTTAATAATCAAACCAGAATGGGTATCCTATTGAATCTTGTCATCTTCAGAGTAGTTGCCTCTACTCTCAGACTTGATACTCACAAGCACAACAGATTCAAACAAAATCAGTCAAGATAAAACAGCAATATAACCAATCTTCTCTGTCTTATCTCTGCTATGCTATTTTTCTGTCATTGTTGTTTACTTTTCTCCTTCATTCCACTGTCTGCTCCTTTCTTTGAGGCCTTTCTGCCATTGTTCCTGGAACTCTGGCGATTTTCTTCTCTCTCTCTCTCTAGAATGTCCTTCAGTATTCTTTGCAGGGTTGGATTGGTGGTCACAAACTCCCCCAGTTCCTCTTTGTCATGGAAATATCTTCTCTCTCCATTAATTTTGAAAGATAAGTTGTGCAGGGTACATCATTCTGGGTTGAAGGTTATTTTCTTTCAGGGCTTGGAATATTTTGCTCCAAGCTCCTCTTGAATTGATGGTTTGCATTGAGAAGTCTGCTGTGATATTGATGAGTTTTCCTTTATAGGTAATCTGTTTCTTTTCTCTGACCACTATTAATATTCTGTTCTTGTGATAGATTTCTGGAATCCTGATCATTATATGTCTGGGTGTAGATCTGTTTTGGTTGTAGCTGGCTGGAGTTAGGTTTGCCTTATATATCTGAACATCACATCCATTTCCTATGTTTGGGAAGTTTTCCTTAATTATTTCTGTGAATAGATTTTTTATTTCATTTGTATTTGTTGCTGCATCTTCATTCACATATTTTATTCTTAGGTTATAAATCATGTTGTCATCTTCTAGCCTTTGTATTGTTGCTTCCTGGTTCCTTGTTATTTTTAAGAGATCATTCCTTTCACAATCATATGTTGCAAAGCTATCTTCAAGTTTTGAAAGTTTGTCTTTAGTTTCTGTTAAAAGGTTTTGCCAGCTTTCAATGGAGTTTTTAATTTCCTGATATTCTCTTTGGATCTGTTTCATGTATTCTAGATACTTTGTAGGGATAGATTTGGTACTGGGAGAAGGTAAGGAAAGTTTTTAGTGTATGTTGGATGTGATAAATGTGTGTATTAGGTCACTGGTACAAAAGAAGGACTGGTTTGAGAATATTTAATTGATGTAGTTTACACCTGGTGACTGAATACGAAAAGTTTAGATAATGATGGTATTACCAATTAAAAGAAATGAATATTTGATGAGATGAGATCATATTCATTTGCTACAAGCTTTTTTAGATCTTAATTACTGATTGATTTGGAGGATTGACTCTTGGCAGGTTTTATTTTCTTCTTGAATTACTAATATAAAAAGTATAACAACTAAAAATACTGGTGTGCATAATTGCCACATTAAATTGGATGTACTTTTAAATATTTCAGAATTCATACTGCACCCAATTTAAGAATCTATGGAGCTTTCTTCAGTTGAATTATGTAAGGTTCTATTATGTAAGGTTATTGTGTTAATAATGTCTGTTGAGTACTGTTTATTTCTGTGATTTAAAGTAGTAACTTATTAGAATAGCAACACAGATTCCCTGGATAAGAGTGATACAATTGGTCTTCTGCCAGGCTACTACTGAAACTCCTAGTTAAGCCTACAGGTTTTAAATCTAGCCTGAATTTTCAAGAAAGCTGTACTAGTGCTTGGAACAGAAGTTTTGAATTGTGATCATAATTTGCCATTGAAATGTTGGCTGGGCTTTGAAGTAGTACAGTGATGAGTTTAAGAGTTTGTGAATTTTGTTACTAGCAATTATACATCAACTCACATCCACTTCTTTGACTGATGTGAGTACTTGTGATTTTGAACATAAAAAGAGCCATTAGAACATGTGTGACTAGTTTTTGGCTACTTGTCAGGAGAAAGGAGAAACTACTTAATATCTTAATATTGGAGATAATTTCAAACTCTAATAATGGTATACAGTTCAGAACTATTAAATAAGATTAGGTTGGATGAAGTTGGTAAATTTTTCCTCTTTCATCTTGAGCTCTGAATTTCCAAGTTCAATGGATGCTTCTGAATCAAGTGCTCTCTGATTAGCGAGATGGGGTGAAAAGGAATCTAGAGCTTTCGAATGGGCAGTGAAAGCCTCTCTGTAATCAAGGTAACCTCCAAGCATATGTGAAGATCTATTCACCAACTCTACCTGTATGATTGCATTTCTCCAGTCCTATGCAATGTGAATTCTAGCTGCCTTGGCTTTCCTAGAACTAACTTTATCTCCTGAAGGACCAGAAAGGGCCTACAAATTCCAATCAGTGAGTGTCAGGTCATCATTAGGGTCTTCTTTATTCTCTTCCTGTGTTGTAGGTACTGTTTTTCAATTTCTGAATATGGTGCTCTTTTACAGTTTTTTGGGTTCATTTTCTAAGAGGCTTAAGGTGCTCTTTTACAGTTTTTGGTTTCATTTTCTAAGAGGCTTAAGGTGGAAGGACACTTTTGGTCCTTGATAGCCTGTTGTGGATGGAAATAGAAATCTCTGCCCAAGTATAGACCAGTGAAACATGTGTTCCAACTACAAAACCAAATTTCAAAAATGTATAATGTAATAGAAACTTTTCTTATGGTATTTGAAGGAAACAGAGGACACAGTTACATTGCACAGTATGGAGGAAACCCATTTACAAATTTCTATGTGCCTTTTACCAAGGCTGTTGTTTCAGTCTCTGGGCTCCATTAATAGAGATGTAGTTTCTCTCAGTATTTCTGTTTTACTTATCTCATTTTATCTTTAAAGAACTGACTGTGTTACTTTCCTGGCCAAATTTACTCTTTCCATTGTCGAATTTTATTAGATTCCATGGCCTAGCCAGCAAGAAAAAAAAAAAAGTATTACACTTTCTTTTTTCTTTGAGACATTCTGTCTTATGTTGTTTTATTTAATAATTAATAGATTATTTTTAGAGAAGCTTTAAATATACAGAGAAATTGAGCAGAAATTCTCCAGGCTCCTATTAACTCACTGTCCCTACAATTTCCTTTGATATTAACATTTGCAGTTGCTGTGGTACATTTGTTATGACTGGTGAACCAGCATGGTGTATTAGAATTAATGCCCATAGAAATCACACTTTCTGTGGAGTTTGATAAATGTATGTAACATCCACCTTTTCAGTACCACACAGAGTAGTTTCTTAGGTCTAAAAATTCCCAGAACTTTACGTGTTCACCTTTCTCACAATCTGAATTCCTGGCAACCCACTACTCTTTTGGTTGTCTGTTAGGTACTGACATTTCAGGCATGTCATCTTTGGAGTTATCCAGTCATTTTTCTTCATCATATATATTTAAATTTTGATGTTTTTTCATAATTTGATAGCTTATTTGATATGAGGCTGTGTTGTCAAATTCAGTTTTGCTAGTATTTTGATGAAGATTTTAAAATCTATATTCATAGAAATATTTGCCTGTGCATTTATTTTGTAATGAACTTGTCTATTCTTGTAGCAGGATTAGACTGACCTTGGAGAAGAGTTTGAAGTATTTTGACCTCTTCAGTATTTTGGAAGAGCTTGAGAAAGATTGTATTTGTTCTTTAAATATTGCTTAGACTTAGGCTGAAAAGGCATCAAGCTCAAAGTTTTCTGTGATGAGAGATTTTGTTAGTGATTCAGTCCCCTTGTTTACTGGATATCCATTTCTACATGTTTGAGCCTTAGTAGATTATATGTGCCTAGGAAGTAGTGATTCCTTTCAGGTTCTAAAATTTTATTTTCTTTTTTCTCTTTTGAGACAGGATCTGACTGTATAGTTCAGGTTTTTCTTTGAACTCACTATATAATTGAGGCTGGCCTTGAATTCAGGCAGATCCTCCTGCCCAAGCCTCCCTAGTGCTGGGATTATAGGTGTGTGCTATCACATTTGGCTCAGGCTATAAAATTTTTGGACAAATTATTGATCATAGTAGTTTCTTATTAGGTATTTTTTGTGATACCAGTTATAATGTGTTCTTTTCTGATGAGATTGAAGTCCTCTTTTTTCAATTGTAAAAGCTAAGACAAAAATCAAAAGGCAATCAAATGAGCAAAGCAGTAATGAAAGCCAAACAACATCATCATCATCAACAGCAAGAACAACAAAATAATAGTCATACTGGATTTCAAAACAAGATGATAGGAATTTAACCATAGTTGTTACATTGTATAGTGTCATCTTCAAAGCAGTTGCTCAGATTACCAGATACAGGCATGTGGAATTGATCAAACAATATAATTTTACTTTGAGCAGTTTCTTTCCCTTTCACTATATCTGTTGTAAATTTTTGGATCTTATTTACTTTCAGTTTATTATACCAGGAGACAATATGGTGTTTACAGATGTAACTCTTATTTATTTCACTTATGAGTATGATCTCTAGTTGCATCCATTTACCTATAAAAACCTCTAGTTTATCCTTCTTTATAGCTGAGTAGTACTTCATGGTATAAGCTAAACCCCAGAGCACTCCAGATGAATTTTAGGAGTGTTTTTTCTAGATCTGTGAAGTATGTTAGTGGTACTTTGATTGGGATTGCATTAAATCTGTGTAACAGTTTTGGGAGTATGGCCATTTTCATGATGTTGGTTCTTGCTATCTATGAGCTAGGGATTTCTTTCCATTTTCTGATATCCTGTTTGATTTCCTTTTTCAGAGCAGTTTAATTTTCTTTTTTGTTTTTTTTTTTAGACAGGGTCTGACTACATAGTTCAAGCTGACCTTGACCTCATTTTGTAGCCCAGGCTGATCTTGAATTTGTAGCAATCCTTTTGCCTCAGCCTCCTGAGTGCTGGGATTATAGGCATGTGCCATTAATGCCCCACTTGTAATTTTCAATATACAAATCTTTTACTTCCTTTGTTAGATTGATTCCTAAGTATTTCATCGTTTTGGATGTTATTGTGAAGGGAGTAGTTTCCCTAATTTCTCTCTCATTGAGTTTATTGTGTATAGGAATACTATTGGCTTTTTAGTGTTGATTTTGTACCCACTACACTGCTGAATTTGCTTATTAAATCTAGAAGTCTGTTGGTAGAAATTTTGGGGTCTTCTATGTAGACTGTCATGTCATCTGTAAATAATGATAATTTAACTTCTTCTATCCTTATTCATTTTATTTCTCTCTCTTGTCTGATTGCTCTGGCTAATGTTTCCAGAACTATATTGAGTGGTTGTCTTATTCCTGATTTTAAAGTAAAGCTTTCTGGTTTTGTCCCTTTAGTATGACACTGGCTGTTGGTTTGTCATAGATGGCTTTTATCAGTTTGAGGTAAAAACCATCTATTCCGATTTTCTCTAGGGTTTTTACCATGAAAGAGTGTTGGATTTTATCAAAAGCTTTTTTTGCATCTATTGAGATGATCATGTGATTTTTGTTTTTGGCTCTGTTTATTATGTTTATTGATGTGCATATGTTGAACTATCCCTGCATTCCTGGAATGGAGTCCTCTCTTTTATTTCTACTTACCTTAGCTAACATTTTGTCAATTTTGTCTTTTAAAAAACAACTCAGCTTTCTTGATTTTTCCTATTTTTTAATTCTCTGTATCATTTATTTCTTTTCTGGTTTTTAATTTCCTTCCTCCTATTAAATTTGGGCTTAGTCTATTGTTTTTCTTTTTTTTGAGATGTAAATTGAGATGGTTTGAGATCTTCCTTTTCCTTTCTTTTCTTCTCTCTCACTCTCTTTTTTTTTTTTTGGACTGGGGATTGAATTCATGACCTTGCACTTTCCAGGCAGGCACTTATGCCACTGAGCTAAATCCCACCCCCCTTTTTTTGGTTTTTAAAGACCAGGTCTCACTGTGTATGTAGCCCAGGCTGGTCTCAAAGTGGCAGTGATTCTCCTACCTCAGCCTTCCAAGTACTGGGATTACAGGCCTGCATCACCACACTTGGCTTTTTTTGTTTATTATGGTAATTTTTTATTGCTATAAACTTACTTTTTTATTAGTATTCCATTAGTTTTCGTTTGTCGTGTTCCCACTTTTGTTTGTCTGAAGTTGTTTTTTGGATTTCTTTTTTTTTTATCATCAAGTTTCTGTTCAGGGAGTGGTGTTTAATATCCATATATTTGTGTAGTTTTTTATTTTTTTAGTTTTTCTACTGCTACTGGTTTCTTTTGTAGTAACTACCATTGTAGTCAGAAAATATGGTTACTGTGATTTCAGTATCCTCAAATGTGCTAAGACTTTTCTGTGACCTGTAAATATCCTCCATCCAGAAAAGTCTTTTGTGTATATTTTTACTCTTGTATTTTTGGATGGAATATTCTGTACATATCTTTAAAGTCATTTAAAGTGTAGTGCAAATTCAACTCTTCCTTAATTACTATTAAAATGATCTGTTAAAAATAGAATAAAAACTACTGTTTGTATTGCTGTTTTTTTTCTTTAAATCTAAATCTTTAAATTTAAATCTTTGTTTAGTTTTTTTTTTTTTAATGCACTTAGGTGATTCAGTGTTGGGTGCATATGTATTTTCAGTTTTTATGTCCTCTTCATGAATTGACACATTTATAGTTATAAAACAAATTTGACTCAAGCCAGTATACACTTAAAGTCCTTTTTGCCTGATAAAAGTATAGTACGTCCCTGATTTACAGACAAGTTGTGTTGTGGTAGAACATATGTAAGTTGGATTAGTTTCTAAGTTTGCCAAAGTGAATCTTACATAGTATACATGTGAAAGTCTGAAACTCAAGTGTTCCTAAATTGAGGACTTACTATATACCTAGCCTTGCTATGTTTTGGGTTCTGTTTGTGTAAATTGCTGTACCCATCCATTGATCTTAAATCTGTGAGTGTTCTTAAAACTTTTGTATCTTGAAGGAAGCATTAGTGTTTTGTTTCACTCAGACTTTATATGTCTTTGAATTGAAAGATCAAAAGATACATTTACATTCCATTCCAGTAAACTATTGATAATGTGTGTGTTTACTATGATCATTCACTTAATGGTGGATTTTTTCTCCTGCTTTATAGATCTGTTGCTTCTGTATTGCTCATTAACTGTGTTTGTGATTTGTTGGTTGTTCTGAAGTGATACACTTGTGTTCCAATATGTTTTGTATATGATTTGTTTTTTGTTTTGGGATTATCATGAAGCTTGCAGGAAACATCCTGTACTTCTGACAGTCTATGTGAAGCTGATAACAACAAAACGCAGAGTGACTACATTAGCTTTTACACTTTTACTGTCCCCTCATTCAGCATTTTGGTTTCAATACCATAATTAACATCTTATATGTATTGCATATTTTTTAATATATCATTATACTTAGTTATTTGTACTTCCTGATTTATTTATTTATTTATTTTGGGCCATGGATTGAACTCACAACCTCACACTTGCCAGGCAGGCATCTGCACCACTGAGCTAAATCCTTGGCCCACTTCCTGATTTATGAATATACACTTTGTTTACATACCATCATTACATTATTAGAATAGTCTAATATTGGTGAGCCCAACAGAGAGCAGAGCCAGTGAACGGACCTTTGTTAATCCATGGTCAGTGCTGGGAATGAGATCCCCCACCATGGGAAGGACACGACCAAATGGGCAACATGTTGGAATTGGGCAGGAGGAGCCTGAACTGGGAGTGACAGTGACTTCAGTTGGTTGCTCCCTCCCCAGAGCAGATTGATGCGATTTGCTTGGACTAGGCCATGCCCCTGGCCGGGACCCAATGAGCCATCCCAAATCAATTCCTTGCACCTAGCATGCACTAACCAGGTGAAGGCACCTGAATTTTGGCTGGCTTGGTGGGGAGGGGCAGGCATACTCAGCCTCTGCTTACACCTCAGTGACAAGAGCAGGCAGGAGAGGGCAGAGTTCCCTTGCCAGCATGCTTCAGAGGAAAGTTGGCCAACAGGGAAGGGGGCTGTGACCTGCACTGTAACCTGTGTGGAGGAAGCCAGGGTGATGACAGGAGAGAGAGGCAGGAGGAGGCCCCTAGTCCAGAACTCTGAGAGCACTGATACAGGACAAAGAAAAATAAGGGAGACTGAGGGCAGAAAACACACATCAGACATCGCTTCAATGGACATTAAGAGATATGTTTGGGACCTTGTAGATGAGCACAAAAACTGAAATATTAAGTCATGTAAAGCAGGATATGAGTAAAGTAATAAAAGAAATGCTCTCAGGAAGCATGTCTCAGGATGATACAGATGGAAGAAGGGAGGAACACACAAAAAAGGAGAGGAAACATTTGATAAAGAATATAAAGATAATATAGAATACAGGAAGCAGATTCAAAGAGACTACCAGAAAACTAAAAACTCCATTGAAAGCTGGCAAAACTCCTTAAAAGACCCTAAGGATAGACTATCAAAACTTGAAGACAAGTTTGCAATGTGTGATCATGAAAGGAAAGATCTCTTAAAAATAACAAGGAAACAGGCAGTAACAATACAAAGGCTAGAAGATGACAAGAGAATCTACAATTTAAGAATAAGAAATGTGAATGAAGAAGCAGGAATACAAACAGGTGAATTACAAAGGCTATTTATGGAAATTATTAAGAAAAACTTCTCAAGCATGGGAAAAGAAAACGATATTCAGTTATGTGAGGCATACAGAACTCCAGCCACCTACAACCAAAACAGATCTACACTCAGACATATAATAATCAAGAAACCAGAAATTCAACATGAAAACAGAATATTAAAAGTTGTCAGAGGAAAGACACAGATTACCTATAAAGGTAAGCCCATCAGGATCACAGCTGACTTCCTGACACAGACTATCAGATCAAGAAGAGCTTGGAGTGAAGTCTTCCAAGCCCTGAAAGAAAATAACATCCAGCCCGGATTGATGTACCCTGCAAAACTGTCCCTAGAAATTAATGGAGAAACAAGATGCTTCCATGACAAAGAGGACCTGGGGGAGTTTGTGACCACCAATCCAACCCTACAGAGAATACTGAAGGACATTCTAGAGAGAGAGAAAAAAATACCAGGGTTTTAGGAAGTGGCAGAAAGGCCCCAATGAGTGGGGCAGGCAGTAGAATGAAGGAGAAAACTAAACAAAGGCAGAAAAATAGCATAGCAGAAATGAGGCAGAGAAGGATAACTAGAAACTCTAACATAGATGGCATTCATATGCTATATGGTTAATACTGCACCAGGATTTAAAGCCCACATTACTCACACCACTCTGCTTAGATGTATTATATTCTGTTCTAGTCATTCTACCTGTACTAGATTTGAGAGCACAGACAGTAATTCTGAAAATAACAGGATATAGTATGGTAATCATCCTTAATTTGCTATTAACTTAATCTAAAGCTCTGTAAAACCTACACTGTTTTACCATGACTGATTCTAATTGAATCTGGTTTGTTGGATAGCTTTTTTTTAATTGATAGATTTTATTCAAAGCTGTTATGATTGATAGTATCAAGTCTGAGAGTATAGGCAACTGCACTTAAGATGACAAGATCCACTAGAATATCCACTATGGTTTGATTATTACCTATCTTTTAAGTTTTATATTGTCTACAATGTTTTATTTTTACTAATATTGTTATTTACTGCTTTATTAAATCATACTGATATATTCGATTATGCCTGATGATATAGACATTCTTTTGAAGATAATAAGAAACAACACAGTAATCATTGTAAATCACCTTGTACTGTGGTTTTATATGTCTTGGTTTCATGTTTTTATAGGAATTTGTTCCGTTTTGTCTTGCTAAGTTGTGTTTTTCCCTCTAATACAGAAAGGATAGGAATACACGGAGACATTCATGCATGCATAGCTGTTTACATTCTCACTGTTTGACTATCTACTTTGTATGCTTTAATTTTGTAACTGGACAACTATTTCCAAGAGGACAATATGTAATTTATTAACTAATGATTTCTTATTGTTTATCTTTTTTTTGGAATTCTGTATTATCTCTAACCTTTACATGCTTTTGTTTCTCTTTAAATAAAAAAAATAAATTGAAATATTTAAATATTCAGACATTTTAGATCCACATTGCAATATTGCCTTGGAGATAAAGCTAAATTTAATAATTTTTGTAGAGGTTAAGTTTTAAATATTTCCTATTTGAATTTTCACATAAGTATATCTTAATAAAATCCAGGGTTTTTTTTTTCCTTTCTTGTTTTTACTTTTTAGAGACAGGGTCTCACTATATACTATATAGTCCAGGCTGGTCTTTTTTTTTTTTAATTTTAAAGAGGGTAAAATTAAACTCAACAAAACAGAACATAAGAAAGCAATGTAAGAGACATAAGTTTCAAAGCAAGACAACCAGAGATCTTCACTATCTATCATACTGTCTCTTGTTTTCTTCCAAATAGTTGTCCATATCTTTGCACACAGAGAATTCATACAAAACAATATAGTATAAAGCTGATCCAAACAGGATGAGGAAGGCATTTTAGGTTTTCAAGACCAGACAATAGGGAAGTCATAGTGTCTCTCATTCTCTTCAAAATAGCTGTCCATACCTTCATGTATGTTGAAATTAAGCAAAACAAAACAGGCTAAAATCACTCTGAATGAAGATTAATAGTATTGCTGGATTTCACCTCATGACACTACGGAATCAGCACTGGGTACTGTAGTGTCTCTTTTTCTTCAAAGTAATTGCTCTTTTCATCATGCATTATATAATCAGTTCTCATAAACTGTTTATAAGTTCTATACATGCATGAGGCTCTACATGTATTTCTCTCCTTTCAGTATTAGAGGAAAAGAAAAAACAAAGCAAGACAAAACAAAACAAATTCCTAGAAAAACATGAAATAAAAAAGTCATATAAAAACACAGTACAAGGTGGTCTACAATGGTTACTGTGATGTCTCTTGTTATCTTCAATAGAATTGTCTATATTACCAGGCACAGTATAATTGAATATAGCAGTACATAACAATATTAATAAAAATGAAGCATTGTAGACAGTATAAGACTTCAAAAGCAGGTAATAATCAAACCAGAGTGGGTATCCTAGTGAATCTTGTCATCTTCAGTGTAGTTGCCTATACTCTCAGACTTGATACTGTCAATCACAGTAGATTCAAATCAAATCTGGCAATACAAAACAGTACTCTAACAAACCAGATTCAAATAAGATCAGTCATGACAAGACAGTGTAAGTTACACAGGGCTTCAGAGTAAGTTAACAGGAAATTAAGGATGATTACCATACTATATACTGCTATTTTCAGGATAGCTGTCCAGGTTAGTCTTGAACTCATGATGTAGCTGAGGCTGGCTTCAAATTTATGGTAATCCTCCTGCCTCAGCCTCCCAAGTTCTGGGATTACAAGTACATGCCACCATGCCTGACTATAAAACCTTGTTAGCAAACCTTGGATGGTTCTTTCTTTAGAAAGTGTTTTAGCATCTTGCATCTGCTGATATATAGCTTTGTTATTCTTGAGTTTTTATTTTTCTGAATACAGATGCCATACATGCTTATAATGAAAAAAGATAAACATTGAAGATATATGTAAAGTATGCCCTTCAAGATTAATGCTTTTAGTCATTTGGTATACACTGCACCAGAATAATTTAGGTGCTTTTTAGAAAAATAAGGTTATTAATAGAGCATGATAATGCATGTCTATAATCCCAGGACTCTGGGAGACTGAGGCAGGAGGATCACAAGTTTGAACCCAAACTGGGCAACATAATGAAACTCAATTTAAAACAGAAGTAAGTAAATGGCTGGGAATTTATCTCAGAGCCCTAGGTTCAATCCCCAGTATTGTGCAAAAAAAAAAAAAAAAGAAAAGAAAAGAAACTAGATCTTTGTCTATCAACATGCACTAATCTAAAGTCAAAATGCATCAAAGATCTAAAACAGAAACACTAAATCTATTGAAAGAGAAAATAGGTAGAAATGTTGAACAGGCATAGGCAGGTACTCTATGAACAAAACCTAGACTGCATGGAAAACAGTACAAATAATAAGCAAATTGTGCCTAACTTTTTAAAAGAGCTTTTGCACACCAACAGACTGAAAAGACAACCCACAGAGTATAAAAAAATAAAGCCAGATTTCCTTCAGACAAAAGACATATCTAAAACACATAAAAAACTGAAAAAAATTAGACTGCTCAAAATTTAAACTAAATCCAAAAATGGGCATCTGAGATGAATAAACACTTCTCAGATGAAGAAATATAAATAGTAAATAAATATATGAAAAAAGACTGAACATCATTGATCATTCAAGAGATGCAAGTTAAAATAACACAGATTCCATCTCACCACAGAATGAATTGCTATCACCAAGAAATCAACCAATAACAAATGCTGGAGAGGCTTTGGAGGAAAAGGAACCCTTCTCCATTGTTCAGAGTGTAGACTGGTGCAACCACTGTGGAAATCAGGATGGAGATGCCTCAAAAAACTCATGGTACAAGGCCTCATTTGACTCAGCTATCCTCCTTCTAGATATCCTCCCAGAACTAAAAACATCATACCACACTGATGTATGTGCACCCATGTTTATAGTAGCACAATTTGTAATAGCTAGATCTTAGAAACAACCCAAAGACTCACTAACTGAGGAATGAACAAAAAACATGTATTTGTTTTTTTATAACACTCAGCTATAAAGAGGGATAAAATTTAGATTTTTATAGGTAAATGAAGGCAATTTGAGACCATGCTTATAAGTGAAAAATCGGAATCGGGTACAGCTTTGCTTTCACAGAATTATACTAGTCTAAAAAATCAATTAGTTTTCAGTTTTTTGAATTAACTTACTATTTTCTTTTATTTGCAATGCTGGGAGTTGAAATCAAGGCCTTATGCATGCTAGGCAAGCATTCCACCTCTGAGCCTGGCCTACATATAGCAGTTTTATTTCAAAAAGTAAATAAAAAATGCAGTGACATAGAAGAAAAATAAATAATATAACCTTAAATTATTTGAAGTAGCCTGGCATGGTGCCAATATGGCTGTAATCCCAGCACTAAGGAGGCAGAGGCAGGTAGACTGCTGCAAGTTTAAGGCTAGTCTGGGCTACACAGTAATTTCAAGGCAGGCCTCAATGACATAGTAAGATCGTGTCTCAAAAAAAAAGTAATTAATTAAAATTAAAACAATTGGTGGTGAATTCTAGAATTGGCATTTTGTGCCTATCACCTATCATGGATTTGAAGAATTCTCTTAGAGTGGATCCTTACTTGTTTAAGGAAAAAAAGACAGTGAGAATGCCTTAGCCACCTAAGGGTGTCTTCCAGGTTGTGTCCTGTGAAAACTGATTTAGTGCACTGGGTTTCTGCTGGAGCATCACTGTGCAGTGCTGTGTACGTCTCCTGGGATGCTCTAAATACCCTGCACCTGAACATGCAGGGCCTTCTGTGCCTTTAGAAATGACATTCCTTTCTCCTTTGTCCATCTCTGTTTAGGATGTGAAATATCCTGAGTATCTTGATACTCAGCCATGTATGTCTCAACAAAATGGAGAACCCATCGCTTACACTTTGTACGCAGTGCTGGTCTACTCTGGATATAACTACCATGTGGGCCATTACTTCTGTCACTTAAAAGTAAGCTGCATGGATTTGCTAATTGCTTTTACATAGGCTCTGTAAAACAGCAATTACTAGCATTCTTTGGGAGTTTTACAATTATAGTATGAATGCTTCTTTTTCTTATTCTTTTTATCCTATCCTTGTTAACCTAACAAAATCTAATCTCTCTTACTGGCTGTTTTTTTCAGGCCAGCAATGGCCTATGGTATCAAATGAATGACTCCATGGTGTCTCCTACTGACATGAAATCAGTACTCAACCAAGAAGCCCATGTACTCTTTTACATCAGGTATTGTCATGAAAACAAGTTTCCAATTTTTCGGTAATCTTGTTTCTTTTCATCTCACCCACCTTCAATTCGGTTTTGAGTTTTTTTTTAAGGTTTACCCTGTCACAAGTGTAGAGAGTCAGGAGGCCACTTCTGAGTATGGATTATGAGCTTATGTTAGCATCCAGCTCTTTGTCACTTAGCACTGAAAGATGTGGAGGAAGGGAAAGGAGACAACTGAGGGGCTGGGGTTCCTTATGCTGTCAGCAGAAAATGGAGTGGACCTGGGGATGTGTAGAGAAGACTCTGAGCATCCTGCATGGTCCTACCCAGCAACTCTCCAGTGCTGAGCACAGCGCTGGTTAGGCATCGGCCTGAGCTGGGACCAGCAATTAGGCTGATCCTGCTACAGCTGCAAACTGACTTACAAATTCTACTTTCGGTAAAAAAAATCTGATGTGTACTTCACATTGCCCCCAGCCTCCCTTTTTTCATGCTGGGAACAGAACCCGGAGCTTTGATTAAGCTAGGCAAACACTACCAGTGAGCCATATCCCAGTGCCCAAGGTGTGCTTTTTAAATATGGTAGCTTAAAGTTAATAATACCATAAAATATTCAACAATAACAGAAAGATGTTTTGAAATTTTATGCAGTTGTAAAGAGTGACTTTTTATTTTTTGAGACAGTATCTTGCTATATTGCCCATATCCTGCTAAGTCTGGTTTTCTTCTTTAACGTTTTCAGAAAGTGCGGACTGTATATGGAGGAGAACAGTTTGAAATATTAAACACTGGTATTGGTGATAGATGGGGAGATGATCTGTTCAATTAAAGGGAACCATCTCTGAGGGGGCAATATGTTTTGTTTACTATTTTTCTGAACACTGGAGGTTTTCTACAATAGTGTGCATTTTTAATTTAAAAACACAAACAGAAAAACTAGCCTTCTAACAGCAGCATACTCAGAATACAGAGTTTAAAAACACTGTTTCCTTTACCCGGCTGCCATTGTGCCCTGACTGAGCACCCTGACATTGACCTATGCCCCTAAAGCAGCCAGTGCATTGTATGGCTCCATGTAGTGTGAGTTATAAGCAGTGTCTCTGCCATTAGTGTCTTCCAGAGGGAACGAGTTTAAAAATCTCTACTAAGATGCCTTTCATCATCCTACACCCTCTCATTGTCTGTCTCCAGGTCCCAAGATGTGAAACACGGAGGTGAACTTAATCATTCCACCCATCACCCCAGCCAGTCCTCTCTCAACCTGGACACCAGTCAGTGGGTTGTCACCAATGAGCAGGCTGCACCAGGGTTTTCTGGGCCACAGCTTTCCCCTCACAAGATGAAGATAACACTTCAGAAGTGGCATCTGATATTTATCTCTCTCTAAGGGTCTGTCTTCAAATCCTCTGGCTAACACTGCAGTAGTTGTCATGTCCTGTCTCTACCTGTATTTCTTGTCAAAAAAAGTTCATTCAGGCCCATTATTTCAAAATATTAAATGCATGGGAATCTCAGCATGAACAAGGTGGTTGAGAGGAACACCTAGTGTGAGTATATTTAAAGGTTAGCACCCACTGTGGACTTGGGCTATACTCAGAGATCAGATAGGTGAGTTAACTCATGTTTAAACATCAGGAAAATGATCCTATTATTGGGAGACTTTATGTCCATGTAGTTGAGTGTGGCATTTTTCCATCTGCTGTCCCTGAGGGTGTGACCATGCCCATGTATCTGTCTGCCCAGGAGGCCTGATGTGGTCCACATACCAGGTAGGGTCTGCCCTCCCACCTCCCTGGGACCCCATGCCCAGACAATCTGCAGCTTGAACTGCACAAGATCATTGCTGCTCTAGATTTTGTACCTTCTCAGGATTTACACTCAACACTGGATGATGCAGCAAGTTTACAGCCAGCATGGCCTATGTAGTGAAGTCCTATTTCAAAAAACAAATTAAAAATGCAATGAGTTTGAGTGTGGCTTGAGTTATCAGATTATTTAGTTGGAATTTTTTTTGGTGGGGTCTAGACATTGTGCTCTATTTCAGTTAAATACCTTTGTGAGATGGGCTGATAGACAACTTCTGAATTGGAGTCTGCTTTAGAGTGACATCGGGGGACTTGCAAACAAGAAAGTATGTACCTAGGGAAAGGGGAAGCTGTAACTATGAGTAGTTTGTTTTTTTTAAAGACAGCAGTGAATTCAGATATTTAAGAAAACACCAACAGGCCAAACTGTTTGTCAGTGAACCAGATGTCACCTGTGTTGTCACAGGGGTTGAGTGGTAATTGTGGAACTTAGAGCAACAAAGCTACACAGTAGAATGCTGAGACATCTCTGGGTGGTGGCAGCAGCAGTAACATCACATGGGTCCTGAAGCAGCCTTTCCTTCTGCCCATGTGACTCTCTCCCTTGCTTTAAGGCCAGCAAGCTGGCCTTACTTTTGTCTGTATAATGGTGACTTCCCAGGAAAGCCAGACAAGGAGAACATACAAGAACCTGTACCAGGGGGACTGTGTTCTGACAGACATTTGTCCTGTTTGTGGGTTAATTTTTCTGAAAAGTAGGGCCTGTGAAAGTGCTTGTGGATAGAGCAGAAGAAAAGGGCAGTACTATGTGATCTGTGTTGAGTAACTTGTCAGTCACAAGACCAGATTGGAAGGCCATGGACTGGAGCAGGCCCTGATTCTGGAGTGCTGACCTGGCTGTGGCTTTCTCCCTTGCAGAATTTATTTCACTTGAACAGGACTGGGCCATTGAAAGACACACCAAACAGTTCCATGTTGAATCCTAATGAAAGTCCTAGTGTCAACAGGGCTATTCTTGTTAATCCTTCTACTTCTGTTCCAAACTTGTCAGTTAACATCCTCCCTGTGATTCCATAATACTCTAAGAAAAAAAAAGTCATCATCAGTAGCCACAACTAATTGCCTGCTCCCCAGCTCAATCTCAGCCTATCATAGCAATTTCTTAGAGGCCCCTAGCAAGCCTGTTTCTCCTACTGCCATCAACTGTTGTGTGATATAGTGCACCTCAAATGCAGCCACAACATCAGTTTCTAGTAAAGTAGCAAAACCACTCTCCCTCAGATGAGTCTTGCAGCAAGACAATGATGAACAGCAAGTCCAGGGTGAGCCCTTGCATTCTGGTCCCTTATGGTGCAGAGTTGTCTGAAGAGTCTAACAGAAAGTCCGAGTCTGGCCAAGGAGAACAGTATGGGCAGGATGGACATGGCTCCCTCGACTGGCCACGAAGTCAAAGCGGATAAGTTCCTGTCACATAAGCTTCAAGAACCTATCACTCTAAATGGTGCTAATAATACAGATGGTGACCCAAAACAAGACAGCCTATCATTTGAGGATGCCAATCACCAAATCTAGCCTGCTTTACACTCAAAATCCCTGTTACAAAGCAAATGGTCTTCCTGGAAAGTGAGTTGGTGGAGGAAGCTTGGTTTTGAGTCTCATCTGTGGCTTGTTCACTCAGCCAGATTTCAGTTAGCACGGAGCTCAGACCCAGCATTGAAATGTCTTTGTCTTTTATTGTAGTTAACACCTGCTTCCTTGCCTTCTCTTCCAGAAGACAAACTCTTAGTTAGATGTGGTTTAAGGGGAGGAAACCAGAAAAAACTCACTCTTGTTTAGGCAATAGACAATGCATGGCTGTGATACCAAGGGAAGTTGGTTAAAAACAATCAGTATGGCAGATGGCTAAACCAGTCTTCCATTGTTAAAAGGCTTAAGCAATAAGGCAATTCACTCTGTCAATGCAGAGTGTGATTATTCATATATGAGGTGTTTTAATCCCTGTTCCTATGTACAGTGAGTGGCTGGCTCCCCACAAAATAGTCAAACAATATTCAGAAAGGTTGATGTCCTCCAGGTCGTTTTCAAAGCAGCACTGAGAAAAACCCCCTTATTCATGACCTGTAACTGCACAAACTCCAACATGTAATTGACCCCACTCTCCTCCTGCCATTGCTCTTCATGGGTACTCACTTTGGGTGGTAATTGTTCTGCAGAAATGAGCCTAGTTCCCTTCAACTCCCCATCCATGGGGCTGTCTAGTTCTCATCAGAGCCCAGGATAACTATCCAGATTTTGGAAACTCTCCTATTATCTTTTTTGAAATTCTGTTTTACTATTTTCTTTTTAAAATAAAAATTGATAATAAATAACAACAAAAAGACTGCCATTATACCTCTCCCATTTCCTTTAATAAGATATCCAGTTATTTCTTCAATCTGAAGTTAAAACTTCAGAAAAATCAGCCAGAGGTTCACAACTGACAGAATAAGCCCAGAACAGTGAACTCAAAGACAAGAGAAGATTATGGGAAATAAACCTCACTTGATAAAAGAAAAGCATCTTATTCTATCTTTCATCAAAGTGTCATGAATGATTAATATTTCATGCCCTGTAGCAAAAGGAGGATAGGTCTTTTCCCCAGCTATTAAACTATTTGGATAAAAACATAAATCTTATTCACATTAAAATATTAGAACTACACTGAGATACTTGCTGCAAAGGAATTAGTTATCCTTTCCTTACTTTTTTGTCTTACAAAATATTCTAGCTCTCTAAAAGATAAGAATTTGGTTAGCCACAGCCTTCTATGGGTACCTGACACATGGATCAGTAAATACTTTTGAATTAATGAGGAAACAAAACATATAGGAAATCTGATTAAAGGAAACAAAGCACACCCACAACCTTCCTAAGAGCACTTCTGGAAGTAAGAATTGTCATAAAATTTGATACAATGGAGTACTAGTCAGCTATAAAGAAGGCTCACATTGAGGTTTTTATAGGTAAATGGATGCAACTTCAGACCATGCTCATAAGTGAAATAAATAAAACTCACACATGTAAATACAGTATCACCTCCCTAGTGTAAGAAATTGAAAGAGTATAACTAAGATACAAAATCTTCAATAAATATTGTGAAAGGGTAAGAACCTGCTCAATGGGGAAAAAAATAACTGAGGGAAAAGGAGAAAAGAAGGAAGGGAAAAGAAAAAAGATATAAATTTGTTTATAGACAATTAAGATAGCTAAGATGATTGTGCTACTAATTCTATTACTTCTTACAACAAAACAGTTAACATTCATAGGATTAGATCAATTTTGCATGTATAGCTGGTAATCTGAGTAGCTCTTGAAGATAAATATGCAAAATAACAACCTTAGTTATGTTCCTACCACCTTGTTTTAAAAGCCTGTATTGTCATTCTTTTGTGTTCTTTGTTACTGTTATTTGTCCTTTTGTTTCTTTTTCTCTTAATTTGTTTTGTTTTCTTGTTTTTCTCTCTAATATGGAAAGGGTGGATGTACATGTATAGGCTTATACATGCCTAAATCTGCTCCTAAAGAGTTTATAAGAATTGATTTTATTACATATAATGGTGTGAAAAGCTACTTTCAAGAAAACAAGACATTATGTAGCCATTGCTGATTTCCTATCATCTTGTTGTAAAGTCCAGTAAAGCTTTTATTCTTTGTTTTGATTGGTTTTAGTCTGTTTTGTATTATTTAATTTCAGTATGTATGAAGATATAGACAGCTATTTTGAAGAGAACAAGAGACATTATGGTAGCCATGGTTGATTTTCCTGTTGTCTGGTTTTAAAGGCCTATAATGCTTTCATTCTTTGGTTTGATTGATTTTATACTATGTTGTTTTGTTTGAATTCACTGTGTGTGAAGATATGGGCAACTATTTCAAAAAAAAATAAGAGACATTAGGGTAGCCACTATTGATTTCCTATTGTCTTACTTTGAAATTCTGTGTTGCTTGCATTGTTTTGTTCTGTTTTGTTTCATTTTATTCTCTTTAAAATAAAAATTTTTTAAAAAGTTGTTGTATTTCTGTCCTCAGGTGGATCTAGTCTCCCACCTCCTCTTCAATACCAATGTCCTTTTTCAGGGGAAAATTAGTAGAAGTTAGGATAGAATTGTGCTACTTTAGTGTCATTCATCTCACCTGTCCCCAAGCAAGCAACAAACACTTAACACAAATAGTTTGGAGGACAAAGTTAGCCCCGTGCCTCACTTACAGAAGTGCCCTCAACAGAAGCAGCACACAGAAAAAAACAGAAAGCTGGATGTGGATTCCTACAGGGAACTTCAGATGCCCCCATGTGAGAGACAGCGGTGGGGCACAGGGTGGTAATGCACCTTCCCTCCAGGTGCTTTCCTGGGTGGTGGCGTGGAAACAGGAAGGAGGATTCATCTCTGAGGCCCCTGAAGGCATCGGATGGTGCACTGGTGACAAGGCTGGTGATAACAGTATTTCTATGGAAGGATCCTTCTGAGAAAAAGCAGTTGGCAAAGCATCCCCCTTTCCTCACCCAGCCCCTTTTCTAAGCTTAGCTAAGCCTGTGGCCGAATTTTTGCAGTACTGGGCCCAGCCCTGTGCAGAAGCATCCCGCTTTCCTCACCCAACCGCTGTTCTAAGCTTAGCTAAGCCTGTGGCTGAATCTTTGCAATACTGGGCCCAGCCAAGTGCAGAATCAATCACATCCTAACTCACTGAGAGCCATCAGCACTTTCTACAACTCACCAGAAAATGAAAACACTGACCACTCTCAGCAAGGCCCTTTTGAGAGCTTGATAGCATCCCTCACCCAGGAAAAAGAGGAAAACATCTTCATAACATGGGGGGAACAGAAGCAGACAGCACAGGTCTGAGTGTGACTTAGTCTCCAGTGAGGTCTCTGCTCGCTGGACTGGGAACTCAGGCTAAATGATGGCGGGCTTTTAGGGCTAACTCAACCCTGTGTGTGCACTTTACCACAGGTCTCACCACCTGCCCTCCTCTGCTTGCTCATCTTCAGGAAAGTCTGAAAGCTCTCAAAGGAAGACAGGGAAGCAGCCTTGTTTTGTGCGAGTCCATTCACTGATGTTGCCCACACTTTAACCAGCAGTGCACATCCCTCCTACCATACTGTGATTCCCAGGTCTCTGTCCTCCAGGGACACAGATGTGGGAACAGAGGATAAGCAGGCTGGCTCCCTGGGGCCTGGAAAAAACTAAGATCCAAACATCTACCAGCAAGGAGCTGTTAAGTGATTCATTGTATCTTGGTGCTACAGCATTCATGCAACAATTGAGAAAGCATGCACTTGCCTGAGAAAAATCACTACATCATGTATGTTAATTGTTTCTAAAAAGCAAACTGCAAAAACAGTACTATTTCAGTTCATTTCTATACAAATAGGAAGCACACAATCAAAGCTACATACATGTAATAAATTGCATAAGTTCTGGGAAAAGTACAATAAAGTGAAAATAGTTGTCATTTCTGAACAGAGTAGGTTTCTCTTTCCTGTCTAAATGATTTAGAATGATACCAGATTAATGTAGTAGGTATCTAATTAAACTTAAAATTAAACATGATTATATTAAGGAAGAGAAAGAGAGATCAGAAAAGACAAAGCACAACAAGTCCCAACAAATGAAGCTAGCTCCACTTAGCTTCAAGACTGAGAAAGACTTGATAAGCCTCCAGCAGCAGGTCAGCATCTGGGATAGGTTTTCTTAATAATAAGGGGCTGCTTGGTTTTATTTCCTGTGTCATTAACAAATGATGTAAATCTTCCCAATAGGAAGAGAGCCAAGGTGCAGAGAAAAACCAGAGCCTCCCAGCAACAAACAGTAAAGAGAGTCCTCACCCCAAAAAGACCCTGACTGGGACAGATTCCTATCAACCTCACAAAGATGGGGTTCACATTCCTCATCAGGAAAGCCAACCTCAATCTT
>PVLA01012704.1:0-42121 GCA_004027455.1 Hydrochoerus hydrochaeris | reverse complement strand
TTGGTTCTCCTGGAGGAGCTCTGGTCCTCACATGGAGCATTGCTTTCTGGCTCCGGAGGGGAAGACGTGTGCCGCTTGGTCTCCAGGATGAACTCGTCACGCTGGCTTCCTGGTATGTACTCAACTGTGCTTACTGTCAGAGGAGCTTGGGGCTTCCGTGTCACTGAGGATGGCTGTGGTGCTTTTCAGGACAGCGCTGGTGTTTGTTGTGAGTGTGACTTCATGGCTCCAGCGTAGAACCCTCAACTTACCAGCACAGCTCCTTCACCCCACTGGCATAGACTTCCTAGTTTCCACCACTGACCTCTGGGCCTTCCCAGCACGGATCCGTAAAAGAGACTGGCGTGAGTCCTTCTTGTGGGCTCTAGGCCTCCAGCTGGACTCGTGGGAGGCATTGTCGTGAGCTCTGGGTCTTCATTTGAACTCATGTTGGGCATTGCTGTGGGATCCAGGCCCTTGGCTAAATATTCTATGTCTTTAGTGATGTGGATAGATTTCCTGCATTTTCTTGTGTTAACCCTGGGTGACCATCATAAAATCATATGATAAACTCCATGTCCTGATTCTAATTGTTCTCGGCACCATCTCTGACTACAACAGGGCATTTGTGACATACATCCAGTGACAGAGCATTTTTCATGCAAACAAATTTAATCTAACCTCCAAAAAGTCCATCAGACCCCCTGTGGCCTGTGTGAAATGAAATCTAAGCCTCGTTGCATGCCCTGGTTGCACGCTGGGGTGTGGGTGCCTGCGCTGCAGGCTTCCAGGTTTCTGAACTTGCCGCAGAGGGCTGCCCCTCCCCGACCTCCACCCCCCTCCGCCCCGTTCTCTACATGCTTCTCTGGTTGCTGGGAAGGAGGATGGGTGGGTCCTCTTAGTGGCTAAGGGGTGAACTCCACTCATGTGACCCCAAGGAGTCCCAGGCAGCCATTTGTGCCCAGCAGAAGTGAAGAACCACAACCATCCTCCTCCTCATGGTCAAAGCAAGAGCTGCCATTTATCAAGCTTGTCTGAATTCTCACCACGCTGCCTGAGGTCCGCAGCGGGGCTTCCTGGCCGGCTCCTCCACCCTCTTCCAGGCCAGCGGCATCTCTCTCTTGGAAGCCAGCTCTAGGTCCTAAGGAGTTTCCTCAACTCCTCTCTTCCTTTGCCTAAACCCTTTCTCCTCCCGTTCACCAGCAGGGAGGCCGTGCGGCTGCCTAAAACCATTTCCTTCTCCAAAGTGCCCTAAACCAGGAGTGAGATTCCTCGACTCCGCCACCTGCAGCGTCCTCCACCATCTGCTCTCGGCCACTCTTTCAGCCTAACCTCGTGCCCCTCTCTCCCTAGAACTTTCCACTCCCTGCCTTCTCCACTGCCTCACAAACTCTGCCCTGCTTTCTCTCCACAGCCCTGAGGTGCGGTGACAGGTTGCTTGCTTGAAGCCTCTTTTTATTTTGGTTGCTGTTTCCCCCCACAGTATTGCAATGGAAGAGGGATTCACACATGCTGAGTACTGTGTTTTATATCTAAATGTCCCCCCAAAGCTTCATGCACCTATAGTTGAGGTTCTGGAGTGACTGGCTCATGGGCTGGGATGCCCATCCACGGAGCAGCCCACTGATGAATTCAGAGCTGACCTGCTCTTAAGGGGTGGGATCTGTGCAGAAGAGGGGGTTCACTGGGGCCTGGGGCCCAGGAAGGCTGCGTCCTCTCTGCTCGTTTTTTCTCTTTCTATTTCCTGTCTGCCACCCCATGAGCAGTCCTCTTCTGCCATGCTGCCCTCCCTTGGAGCCACCTGGCTGTGGACTGAAACCTCTACAAACTGCGAACCAAAATAAACTCTCCTCCTCGAGCTTGTGGGTGTTTGTAGTGTGTGTCAGCAAACACAGGTAACAAAGACACTAAGCCAGCGCTGTGTCACTGAGCCACATTCTCAGCCCCTTGCTGTTCTTTTGATGAGGAAAGCAATCTTCTGACCGCTGTTGTCCTCCTAATACTGTTTTTGCTGTATCCTGTAGGTTTTGGTATATTGTATGCCTGCTGCCATTGAAGAAATTAAAAACATTTCCTTATAAATGTCTTCAGCAATTCAGCGATTATTCAGGAGTATGGTATTTCATTTCCATGTGTTTCTATAGTTCCCAAAGATTTTCTTGTTACTGATTTCTGCTTTTATTGTATGGTGGCCAGAGGAGACACGTGACAGATTTCAGTTTTTCAAAAAGTGTGAGCAGGGAACCATCGTGTCGGGCTAGAGGCTCGTGGGAGATGCCCAGGAGAGTCGCGGGTATTTGGAGATGGGGGTGGAGGTGAACGAAAAAATCAAACACCGGGAGGCAGCGGGAAGGAGAAGCCCACCAGGTGAATTTTAGTATTAAGGTGTTTAGAAAATGCAGCAGGACCATCTGTGGTGGATTAATAATGTGATCAACTTGTAGCAGCAGCTGAACTGAATCAGTGTGTTGCAGACCCGTCAACCTGCGGCACAGGTCCTTTACCCGCTGGCACAGACTTTCTGGCTTCCACCACTGACCTTTGGGCCTTCCCAGCACAGATCCTTGGTATAGACTTGGAAGAGATACTGTCATGGGCTCCAGGCCTCTGGCTGGACTCGGGGGAGAGGCGCCGCCGTGGGCTCCAGGCCTCCGGCTGGACTCAGGGGAGAGGCGCCGCCGTGGGCTCCAGGCCTCTGGCTGGACTCGGGGGAGAGGCACTGTCGTGGGCTCCAGGCCTCCAGCTGGACTCAGGGGAGAGGCACTGCCGTGGGCGCTAGGTCTTCAGCTGGACTCAGGGGAGAGGCGCTGCCGTGGGCTCCAGGCCGCCAGCTGGACTCAGGGGAGAGGCACTGCCATGGGCTCTAGGTCTTCAGCTGGACTCGAGCAGGATGCTGCTGTGGGCTCCAGGCCCTCAGCTGGATTCTTTGGGTCTCAGTGTGTGGACAGATTTCCTGCATTCTTTCCTTTGTATTTGACTCTTTGGGGGACCACTGTAAGATAATACTATAAATTGTGTGTCCTGTGTCATCTTGTTCTCCTTGCACCAGTTAGGGACCTGGGTTCTCCCAGGCCACGGGTTGCCCGTAGGCTTAGCTAAACTCCTTTTCAGGTCTGGTCATAAATCAGACGCCACCTGCTCTGCCGCGCTGCGTTTCAAGCCCTTTTCCCTCCTCTACTCCGCGTCCTCGCACCTTCTCCAGCCGTCTTCCTCTCTCCTCTTTTCGCTTGGCACCAGCACTACAAGCACGATGTGAGAATTATTCCCGCACGCATTTATCTCGTCTTTCTTTTCTTCCTGCCTTAATATACACATCTGACTGTGTGTAGGTGCGCATGGTGCCTCTGTGTGGAAATGGACAGTCCGTGTTCAGCGGTGCTTCAGTTTGTACAGTATCTTTCACATTCAGGTCTGGTTAAACCTCACCAAGAATTGTGTGAGGAGGAGTCAAACACCAGCTTTCTCCCAGCATATTAACTGGCTCTGGCTGACTTACAGCTTCCTGAAATCTGCATCAATACTTCTTTCTTCTTCTTTCTTCCCCTACCCCTGAAAATAATTTCTCAAACCCCTCCCACTTCTCTCTGTTCCAGATATACAAGTTACACCACCAAATCCTTTTTCTTTTTCATTGTATCTTTTTTCTTTTTGTCTTATTTCTGAACTGTTTTCTTCTATTCTTCCTTTCCTTACCCTTTACATCCCGACCTGCTTACCACTGGTCCTCTCTGTCTACCTGGGTTATTGAGAAAAGTGTGAAATTTTAAAATCAAGTATTAAATGACATGATTAATATATAATTGATACTGTAAATACTGATACAACCAGTAGCTGTTCTTTTCTTGAAGTGCAGTGATCAAGACTCAGCCTAACGTGTCACGTGGAACAGATGGCTGGACACCAAAACATCACTGAAGCCAAGGCACATCAGAGACGGCACTGAAGACACAGCGGTCCGTCCCCTAACTGCGTTCAACCCTCAGGACAAAGAGAATACAAACATGAGCAGAAAAGGCAACGAGAAGCCTCCAAAACTCTTAATTTCCCCAAATCTGCTCTCCTAGGTACTGAAGTGAAAGAAGTGTCAAGCTAAAAATCAAAAAACCAAATGGTTAAATATTTAAAGAGATCAAAGGAGAAACAAGCCAATGCATGAGATGTCAGTGAGTTCAGAGAGGAAGCAAATGAACTGATAAAGGTTCTGACTAACAAAATATTCAATGACCTTAACATGAAAATAACTGAATTAAAGAAAACAATGTAAGATATGAATGATACTTTAGTAATGAATTAGAAATCATGAAAAGGAATCTAGCAGAAATCCTGGATATAAAAATTCAACGCAAAGTATGAGCAGCAGGAATAACCAGTCTGTGTAAAGTCTGTCAGGACATGAAGACAAGGTTGATTCAGTAGATCATTTACTCAGTGATCACCTAAAAACAAGACACCACACAAAAAAAGCTGGAGCCAGTGACTGCTGGATGCCTCCCCTAAAACGCTAAGAGTCATGACTTAAGGAAAGCTTAGAAGATGATACCAAAGATACCAAAAATTTATTCACTGAAATTATAGAAGAAAATTTTCTAAATATAGAGGAAGAATTTAAGGTGCAGGTAAATGAGGCACATAAAACCCAAAATAGCCACAAGCAGTAAATATTGTCTCCATGACGCATCATAGTCCAAATCCTAGAAATTCAGCAGAAAGAGAAAATACAGCTGTTAAAGAAAAACATCAAGTAACTTGGAAAGGCGAACCTGAATAACAGAATAACAGAAGATTTCCCAACACAAACTTTAAAGCCCAGGAGGACTCAGAGAAAAACCTTTTAATCCCTAAAAGAAAACAACTGCCAACCCAAACATCTATGTCCTGCAAATTTATCTTTCAGTATTGATAGAGAAATAAAAAACCTTCTACAGCCAAGAGAATCCAAAGAAATTTGTGACCATCAGACCAGCACTGCAGGAAATTGCTCTTGGGTGTCACGGAGAGAGGTAGCAAGGTCAACACCATCAGTGAAACCAAAGGAAAGAATGCATCTAACTGAAGAGCAGGTTAACAAAAGGAAAAAATAAAGGACTCATTATTGGGTAAATAATGCAACCATGGGACTCGGTAGACACCTTTTGATAATAACATTCAGTGTCTATGGTCTTAGCTCCCCAACTGAAAGACATAGATTGGCAGGTTGGATCAAAAGCAAAACTTGATCACGTTTCCTGCAAGGGACAAATCTCACTCACAGAACACACAGACTCAAAGGAAAAGGCTGGGAAAGAGCGCTGTGTGCAAGAGGACCTGAGAGCAAGCGGGTGGAGCTGTCACCTTTCCAGACAAAGCAGATTTCAAGCCAAAGCTGACCATAAAAGACAGAGAAGGTCACTATATACTGAGAAAGAAACAATTCAACAGGAAGAGACAATTGTCAGCCCAAATGTCAGCACCTCTGATTTCATAAAACAAAAGCTCATAAAGACAGATATCATGGCAGGGCTTCATGTCTCACTCACAGATAGATAGGTCAGCCAGACAGAAAAATTAAAACAGAATTATTAGGATTTAACCGCACCAATGAACAAATGAACTTAAATATCTACAGTGTTCCATTCAACAACAACTGAATACACATTTTTCTCAGCAGGACATGGAATTTTCTCCAAAATAGAGCATATCATACGTCATAAAGTATGCTTAAGTAAGTAGAAAAGTATGGAGATAATTTCTTGTCTACTATTGTATCATAGTGGAATGAAACAAGAAATCAATAGCAAGAGAAACCTAGACACTGCGCAAACACATGCAAACCCTATAACACACGCTTGAATCACCAGAGGGCAGCAGAAGGAATCAGTGAGCACATTTAGAAGCTTCTAGAATCAAATGACAGGGGTGACACAGCATTCCCAAGCTTACGGAACACAGAGGAAAGTGTACAGCTGCATATGCATATTAGAACAGATAACATGCATTAATGATTTCATGACACGTCTCAAGATCCTGGAGGAGAGGGAGGAAAGTGGCCCAGAATGGGTGAAAATACAGCCCAGAAGCGAGCGGCCGATCAGCGTTACCACAAACAGCCGTTAGGTTCTCAGACTGAGCACGGCACCAGGTACTGACTGGCTGGAGCCCAAAGAGGGACAGATGTATGCAGCTCTTAACGGCACAGAGCTGGAGGCTGAGCAGAGGAGGACAGAAGGGGAGGCCCAGCCGGCCGGTGCGGGGTCCCCTCCCTCACGGGGTGCGGGAGTGTGCACATTGGCTGTCCAGCGGTGTCTTCTCCCCATAGGCCTCCCGGGGCCGGAAAGACCCACGGGACCCAGGTGATTTGGGCTGCAGGAAGGACAGGAAAGAGCCCACCCTTCATTACACATCTGTGCTAATGTGTGTGTTAATGGACAAACTTACCAATTTTTCAAGTACTTTGTATTGAAATTAGAATTTATAGACCACCACCACGATAGTTTGGAGTCCTGGAGTGGGAGGGCTGGTATCTCAGTGACTGCGGGGGAACCAGAGGACTGGGAGGTGGGAGGTGGACCAAGTGGACTAGGAAAAGAGGCAAAGTCCACCAAGTACGTCTGGTGGACTACACCCTGCCGCAGAACGAGGAGGAAAGACCCGTGCATCTGGACCTTTTCTAGCCACAGCACCAAAGCCACTGCCACACAACCGCCCCATGAGGACAGGGAGCCACAGGCACAAACCTCCTGACTGCCTAGCTGTGCCCTCCCCTCCACAGATTGTCACAGCTGCACCCAGGGTATCTGGTCAGCAGGACACCAGTGCGAACATTTGCCCCCTCAGTGACTCCAAGGTATGTGACACTCTCTGAGGAGGCCCCTCTGTGGGACAAGCACCTTCCCAGCAACCAGTGCCAGTGCAGACAAGTGGACAGCTCCCGTGGGGACAGCGAGGAGGCCTGGCGGGGTCTGGAGCTGGCGGACAGAAGGACTGCTCCCGTGCAGCTGAGAGTCCCCGCAGAGCATACATACCTCGCCTGTGTCCAGTGCCCTGGGCGCACATTAGCCGTGGAAAGGCCAGCAACTCCAAGCAGGAGGAGGCCTGGAGACCAAGGAGCCGCACACGATTTAACAGCCGCTTGCAGTTTCACTGTCACACCCATGCACGCGCGCAGATACACAGGGCCTAATCTCGGAGACAGGAAACACTGTGAGCAGATCTAATGTCGGGGGGAGGGGGGGAACCTGCAGAGACCACCAGGCTCGGGTAAAGGCAAACGGCCTGGGATTTTTTGTACCCAGGTACAGGCTGAGAGTGCGAACAAACGGAAGCGTGTCCCTTGGATACGGATGGGGAGAGGGCAGGGACATCCGTGGGAGAGGCCCCGTGAACATCTGTGGCCCCAGTTCTCCCGCAGCCTTGCATCTCAGTGTGCAGAGCCCGGGAAGTGTGGGGGTAGATGCTCAGGAGTCTCCGGATGTCCTGGGAACCGCGAAATTCCCTGTCCCGTCTTATGTCCTTTCCTGTGCTTGCCCTGGGGACCGGCCGGACTGAGCTTCCTGCAGGCTGCGGGCTGGGGGAGGCAGGTGCGATTCGCGGCTGACAGCAGGACCCACCGGGAGAGCGTGGAGTCGGGGCGCGCGCGCCGTGCAGCCCCGGAGCGTCCCGAGGCCGGCGCGCCGAGCTCGGGAGGGCGCCCGCCCGGCCAGGCCTAGGCCGCTCGCCTCGCGCCTCACCGGCTGCCCCAGCAGCAACTCTGCGCCCGAGCAGCGGGGTAGCTCGCCGGCACCCCCTCCTGAGAACAGCCGGGAAATCACGGGGGGCGGGCGCCCGGCAACGCCCCGCCGCCCCGCCCGGGAATTTTGTCCCAGCAATGAGAAAAGTAACTAAGACACACCGTTTGGCGTATATTAGCACTAGAATTACCAGTTATTCCAAGTCGCAGAAAAGTGAGGGACCAGAGACACCCCTAGTGATTGATTAAACAGGCAGCAGAGCGGGCTGAGGCTCCTCTCCGCCCGCTGGGCCGGCCAGCTCGTCCGGCTGAGGCCACCTCCGGCCTGCACCCAGCTGCCTCCCCAGCTGCCAGTCCGCTCCCGAGTGTGTCCGCTCGTGTTTTCACACTGCTCCGGGCTCGCGTGCTGGGGGTGCTGAGATGCGGGAGGCTTTGAGCAGTGATTGTGTTCTGAGGGCCCTGCCCTTAGGAAGCCTGGGACAAGATCTGGCGCTGAGTTAGGTCTGGGGAGAGCGGGTTGCAATAAAAGGGGTGACCCTGCTCCGGAGCCCTCAGCCCTCCTGACTGTTGCTCTTTAACACATGTTTTGTGGTAAAGCTCTCGCCAGAGGCAAAACGGATGCTGCTGCTACTTAAGGGTAGACTCCCAACACTGTGGGTCATTAGGCACCATTTCCACGTGTATAACCCAGTTCAGGTATTTTGTGTTTTGTGTTTTGTTTTTGTTTTGTTTTGTCTTGAGACAGGGTCTTGCTGTGTAGTTCAGGCTGGCCTTGAACTTACTGTGTGGCCCAGGCTGGCCTTGAACTCACAATGACTCTCCTGCCTCAGCCTCCCAAGTGCTAGGCTCACAGGTGTGCACCACTGTGCCCAGGTAGGTGTTTCAGTTTAACACCAGAAAAAAGACCCAAACACTGCTGGGTCGGCCTTGCTGCAGCTGAGTCGGGGACTGACGCTTCTCTCTGTGGCTTCCTGGCATCTCTCATCTGCGTGCCTCGTTCACAGGTAAGCACCTGGGGCACTGGGACCCACCTAGAATCTGGTCCCCAACACCGAGCAGGGGTCAAAGCACAGTGGTGACTGGACTCCCCTAGATTCACGAGGGCCCTCTGTGCCACACCCCATTCAGTGAGCGTGCACAGTGGCAGGAAGGAGAGAAAGAACACGAGAGTTTCAAGGGAGAAGAATTTACTGTGATTTACATCGGGGGAAAGACAGGCTGGTGTACAGCCACATCGCAGCTACCACTGAGAGCAAAATTCTTACTACTGGACTCAGGAAACTCGGTTAATTTCATTAAGTAATTTTTCCTCAAAGGAACAATGCATTAAAATTGAGGCTAGGAAAATGAACATTAAAAATTCTTTTCAAAAATTTGCATAGCCTTATATTCCTCATGAATAGAAAGCCATTTACACTTCTTGGCTTCTGGTGGGAAAAGGGTGCGGGGTGCCTGACTTCTCCAGGGGAACCGAGGCGCTGTCCTCTCCCACACTGGGTTCAGGCAGGACACGTGGAGTCATCCAGGATTTTCTTCAGGATGTGCTTGGTGTCCTGGGCGACCAAGTGAAGCATCCGTCTGTGTGTCATGTGTTCAAAGCAGCGGACAGCGCGGGGACCGAGGCACGGGACCCACCGGAGCAGGCGGAGCAGCACCCTCGTCCCTAAGCAGGTGGCCAGTCGCAGTCTCCAGTCCGCTCTGCAGAGGCCACACAGATCCTGGCACCTCAGGAGGGTCCTGTACTCAGACACCACTCTCCCCATGCTCCAGGCCACCTGCAGGAGGGAGGCGTCGTCTATACCGAAGCACCCTCGGTAGGCCCGCAGACACTGCTCCAAGTCGGCAGCCTCCCGGATGCCAAGCGTGGCCTGCAGGTGGCTCTGGAGCACTCTGGTCTTCAGCGAGGCCGCCTTCTCGTCAATGGCCCCCTTGCACACATGGAAGAGGGCCGCCAGGGGCCCGCTGCACCGGATGTGGAGGAGGTCGATCCTCAGCTTCTTCCTCAGTTCTGGGAAGTCGTGCAAATCGGGGTCAAGGCTGGATACCAGGAAGATGGGGGGTTTGCGCACCCCTTCCTTCTGGAGAGTCTCCAGGATATTCTCTTGGATGTTCTGCAGGAGGAGGGCCTCGGAGAGGGTGGTCGTGCTGAGGTCCCTGTCCACCTTGGTCCAGATGACGTAGAACTTCTTTCCCATGGCCTGGATGGTCTTGGCGAGCCTCGAGTGGTTCAGGCTGAACTGCTCCGAGGCGATGATCATGAAGAGGTCGTACTGGCTGCGCTGCAGCTCTTGCAGGTAGTGGTCCAGGCTCTGGTCTGACACCCCCATGCCCGGGAGGTCCCACAAGGACACGTCGGGGAATCTGGGGGAGGTGTACCTGGCCGGTGCCAGCGTGGTCCTCACCACCCCGGTGGGAGCCGAGGCCGCGTCTTCGTGTCCCATCTCTCGCAGGGCGTTGATGAAGGATGACATACCGTTGCCAGAGTCTCCTGTCACAGCAATGCTCACCTGGGCTCTGGACGCTGTCTCCACCACCTTCCTGGCTATGGAAGCCACTTCCAGCAGCTTCCCTTCTTTCAAGGCCTTCTCAAGATTCCTGCTGACCTCAGGTGAGACGCCGCAGTCTCTGTGATAGGACGATGTGGATGCAAAGGAGGCAGACAGGGGCGTGCGATGGGACGCCGGGTCTTCCGCCATATTGGCCATCAGAGGGGCCACCTGTAGGGCAGAGCGGCACAGGAATTAGGAAGCGCGTGTGCCACACAGGAACCGACACGCTTCGCGCCCAGTGCAGGCTTCCGGGTCCACTAGCAAAGAAACAACGAGGACACTGATCTCAAAGGAGCAGGCAAAGCATTCACTGGGGGACGTGCACATTGCCAGGGGGGTGGGAGAGCCTGAGCGCTGCGCTGCAGCCGTGACGGCAAGGGCTGGCCCCAGCAGGACCGTGGTGAGCGGACCAGGGCAGGAGAGGGTCAAGCAGGCCCCTCATCGCCAGCAGCACACACCCCTGCCTCACCACAGACAGGGTGGTGTCTGCCCCCTGCACACACCATTGCACACACTAGCTCTCCACCCCCGTCTCTCGCGGGGAGGCCGCCGGGCTGCCTTCTGCATCAGGAATGGTGAAGTTATTTTTATGCACACTGTGAAAGGGGCTTTTTTATTCTCAAGGTATTTTTTTCTGGCCAAATTGGGACATCACTCACTAGTAACTGCATTCATGGTGAGACCCTATCACCTACCCACTTCACTGGAGACGTCGAGACAAACTTCCCACATGATCCCCTAGGGTTTGCAGTAAACACTAGTTTGCACGATCCCATGTGTAGACATTGGTAGTATGCTTGGCAAAGGTGCTCAGGCTATTCTAGGGACACGTGTCTCTGGTTGGCTACCTCTTTTCTTTCTTTCTCTCTCTTTTTTGTTTGGCAGGAACTTTTAGAAAACACTATTGTTTTAATTTTGCTAAGCCTATTGGTGCATTTTCGGTACACCTCATGTCACATTCGTTACGGGGAACTTGTCCCTGTACATGATCTAACTTGATTCTTTTCTCCCCTTTCTCCTCTCTTTGGCTGAGTCTTTGAAATGAGACTGATGCATCTGTGGAGTCGGACTTGGAACAGGATTGTTGGGATTCCCACTAGATGCTGTTTAGGCTTCTGACACACAGTTGACACACAGGTCACAGCCTGGTGAGGCTTCACGACCCCACTGTTACGCACGACGGCTGCCCCACGTTCCCTTACAAGTCTGCGCTCTTCCCTTCTTTGTGTGACTGCAAATTTTTTAAATTTCTGAAACTCAGAACCATGTCTTTTGCTGAAGAGTTGCTCTCTGAGCCTCACAGAACCTCCCCGTAGAGCGAGGTGCTCTCTGCCTCACTCACCTCTGGGGTCTCATGAAGCAGCTGGAAACCTGCCCTGGCCTCACCCTGATGACCTGATGCTGCCCCATCAGAGCAACTCTTCCATCTCCGGGACAGGATCACAGCTTCAGCAGGGGCTCCTTGCCTTCCCCGAGCTCCTTGAACACCTTCCCTTCCCCTTGCACTTCTTGGGGAGCCCCTGCTTGTCCAGCGCAGCTCCCCACACTGCTGTGCTGGGCAGGTCCTCTACGCACCTCCCAGGGATCGCGGGGGGTTTTCACTACAGGCGACATGCGAGGCTCTGCTCCCACGCTGAGGGCTCTCTGGTCATATGAAGATACCGAGGAAGTGGTCCCTCAGGGAATTCTTCCTCTGTTCGCCTACTTAACAGAACTGCAAGGAGGTCTCGTGTCTGTGAGTCTGTCTGGGCTCTGTCCTTTGTGTGCCTCCTCTCATTTAATCTTCTTCAAGCTCAACTAGATAAGTGTTATCAGTGTACCTGATGATGGAGAAGAAGTAGAGGGTTAGGAATCAATACCAAGGCCTGAGTCACTTGGTGCCCGTGTGAGGGACGCATGTTTGGGCTCCAGTGTGTTTCCACATCTCCGTCTGGAAGGCGAAAGTGCTGTTTGAAAGAACAGGTGATTGCTGGGGGCTGAGACATTTCTCTGGGGACAGTGCCCACTTCCTGCAGTGGATTCTCACTCACCCTTGCCAGGATGCATGGGCAGAGTGGGAACCAGTGTTTTCTGCCCTCCTGTTCTCATTCCAACACTGATTTTCAAAGGCACGGTAAAATCCCCACTGTCTTAGTTAGTTATGGTACTTCCCTATTGCTGAACACATCACCTGGAAACGTTTATTGTGGCTCATAGCTTGTAGGGGTTTTAGTCCACAGTTGGCTGGCTCCAAGGCAGGCTGGCATGGTAGAGAGACATGGCAGAGGAGAAAGCTCAAGGCAGGCAGCAGGAAGCAGAAAGAGATCAAGGGATGGGCGGAGGATCCAGGCCATGCCCCCAGTGACCACACTGAGCTGTGAACACATCAGTGGATTAATCCACAGCCCCCTGATCCAGTCACTTTCCAAAGCCCCACCTACAAACATACAAGACTTGGGGGGGCCTTCCTGGTAAGCAGCTGTGGTGTGAGCCAGCACCCGGGCAGGCGAGCAGGAAGAGAACCAGTCAGCATCTCCCCTGAGCCTAGCGGCGTGCAGGCTGAGAATCAAACAGCCCCCTCCCCCAGTTAGCAACTGGGGCCAGAGGTCTGAGCATCTCTTGGGAGGATGACCAAATGCATATAGCAAATATGGGGGATTCCCTTCTATCTTCTGTTTGAAAGCAAATGTTGTTTTCACTGTTTTGCTTTGTTCTGAATAATTGTTTTGCTCTATTCAGTATTCTGTTTTGATAGGTTTTATAATATTGTGGTTTGAGGGGAAGAAGTCAAGATGGCCGATCAGTGAGCAACAAAATACAAAGCCTCCCGGGAGAAACAGCTCATACGCCAGAATAAAACATCCTGGAGAGACCCAGACAGAGGGAGACGGATCCTCTTGACACAGGAAGAAATTAAAACATAAAAAAGCTCATCAAACATGTCTGGACTACAACTGGAACAGCTAAAAACTACGGGACACAGCATTTTCACTACAACCCGCCAAGTTTGTGCCAGCCTGAATTTGTGCCAGCTTGAATCCACGCCAGCCGGCAGAGCCACCCAAATTCACAGGAACCACAACAGCACTGAAGTCAGGGGTTGGTGAGCTGAACGGAGAGCAGAGCCAGCGAAAGGACCTTCATTAATCCATGGTCAGTGCTGGGAATGAGAGCCCCCCATAGGAAGGTGGAGACCAAATGGGCAACATGTTGGAATCAGGCAGGAGGAGCCTGAACTGGGAGCAACAGTGACTTCAGTTGGTTGCTCCCTCCCCAGAGCAGATTCGTGGGATTTGCTTGGACTGGGCTGCACCCCTGGCCAGGACCCAATGAGCCATCCCAAATCAATTCCCTGTGCCTAGCAAGCACTAACCGGGTGAAGGCCCCTGAAGTTTGGCTGGCCTGGTGGGGAGGGGCAGGCATAAGCAGCTCCTGCTTACATCTTAGTGACAAGAGCAGGCAGGAAAGGGTAGAGGTCCCTCGCCAGCGTGCTTCGGAAGAACCATGGCCAACAGGGAAGGGGGCTGGGACCTGCACTGTAACCTGTGTGGAGGAAGCCAGGACCATGACAGGAGAGAGAGGCAAGAGGACCCTGAGAGCCCTGATCCAGGAGAGGGAAAAACAAGGGAGCCTGAGGGCAGCAAACACACAACATCAGACATGGCTTCAGTGGACATTAAGAGATATCTTTCGGGACCTTGTAGACGAGCTCAAAACTGAAATGTTAAATCAGGTAAAGCAAGATATGAGTAGAGTAATAAAAGAAATGCTCTTAGTTAGCATCTCTCAGGATGATACAGACGGAAGAAAGGAGGAACACAAAAAAAGGAGAGAAACATTCGATAAAGAATATAAAGAAAATATAGAATACATGAAGCAGATTCAAAGAGAGTACCAGGAAATTAAAAACTCCATTGAAAGCTGGCAAAATGCCTTAAAAGAAACTAAGGATAGACTATCAAAACTTGAAGACAAATTTGCAATGTGTAATCATGAAAGGAAAGATCTCTTAAAAATAACAAGGAAACAGGCAGTAGCAATACAACGGCTAGAAGATGACAAGAGAATCTACAATTTAAGAATGAGAAATGTGAATGAAGAAGTAGGAATACATATAGGTGAATTACAAAGGCTATTCATGGAAATAATTAAGGAAAACTTCCCAAGCATGGGAAAAGAAAATGACATTCGGTTGTGTGAGGCATACAGAACTCCAGCCACCTACAACCAAAACAGAGCTACACCCAGACATATAATAATCAAGATACCAGAAATTCAGTATAAAAACAGAATATTAAAAGCTTTCAGAGAAAAGAAACAGATTACCTATAAAGGTAAGCCCATTAGGATCACGGCTGACTTCTCGACACAGACCATCAGATCAAGAAGAACTTGGAGCAAAGTATTCCAAGCCCTGAAAGAAAATAACCTCTAGCCCAGGTTGATGTACTCTACAAAACTGTCACTAGAAATTAATGGAGAAACAAGATGCTTCCATGACAGAGAGGTACTGGGGGAGTTTGTGACCAGCAATCCAACCCTACAGAGAATACTGAAGGACATTCTAGAGAGAGAGAGAGAAAAAAAAAATACCAGGATTTTAGGAACAGTGGCAGAAAGGCCTCAATGAGTGGGCAGTAGAATGAAGGAGAAAAGTAGACAAACAAAGGTAGAAAAATAGCATAGCAGAAATGAGGCAGAGAAGGATGGCTAGAATCTCTAACATAGATGGCCTTGATATGCTATATTGTTAATAGTGCACCAGGATTTAAAACCCACAGTACTCACACCACTCTGCTTAGATGTATTATATTCTGTTCCAGTCATTCTACCTGTACTAGATTTGAGGGCACAGACAGTAATCCCCAAAACAACAGGATATAGTACAGTAATCATCCTTATTTCCTATTAACTTAATCTAAAGCTCTGTAAAACCTACACTGTTTTACCATGACTGATTGTAATCGAATCTGGTTTGTTAGATCACTGTTTTATATTGATAGATTTTATTCAAAGCTGTTATGATTGATAGTATCAAGTCTGAGAGTATAGACAACTGCACTGAAGATGACAAGATTCACTAGAATATCCACTCTGGTTTGATTATTACCTGCTTTTGAAGTTTTATACTGTCTACAATGTTTTATTTTTACTAATATTGTTATGTTCTTCTATATTCAATTATACTGCTATATTCAATTATGCCTGATGATATAGACAATTCTATTGAAGATAATAAGAAACAACACAGGAATCATTGTAGATCACCTTGTACTGTGGTTTTATACGACTTTTTGGTTTCATGTTTTTATAGGAATTTGTTTTGTCTTGCTATGTTTTGTTTTTTCCTCTAATACAGAAAGGATAGAAATACATGTAGGGACTCATGCATGCATAGCTGTTTATACTCTCACTGTTTGAATATCTACTTTGTATGTTCTAATTTTGTAACTTGAACAACTATTTCTAAGAGGACAATATAATTTATGAACTAGTGATTTCTTTTTTATCTTTTTTTTGAAATTTTGTATTATCTCTACCCATTACATGCTTTTGTTTCTCTTTAAATAAAAAAAATTATACTTCTAAAAAAATAATAATATTCTGTTTTTGGTTTGATTTTGCTATACCTGATTGAATGGACAGCTGCTGTGAAGAGAATGAGATATACTATGGTGCCTATTACTGTTATCCCGGTAACCTGCTGTGAAGTTCTGTACCAGTTTCACTACACTGTCTCAGTTGGCTTTGTTCTGTCTTGTTCTGTTGTATTTTACTACCTAAAAAAAAAAAAAAAAGACTCAGGGGACATCTAGATGTAAACCACAACATCCACCTGCTCCTCAGAGCCCATTCTAGGGACTTTATGCCCATGAAGAGAGGGAGGTGTCTAGTGAAGTTATCACAGATTTTCCCAGAGCTCGGAGGGAGGGAGGGCTAGGGGGAACCACAGTCACACGTCAAACAGGCTTTGGAGCTGCAAACCCCTGAGGCCACTGACCATACTACCTAGCATCCTCCAAGGGCCCCTGTGACAGTCCCAAGGGGCCACAGGTTGTGCATCCTGCTGTAGGGGGCTCGGTACCTGATCCGGGTGGAGGGGCGAGTGGCTTGGTGTCAGGTTGATGCCTGGAGGCAGGCTGGCTGGGGGAAGCCAGGTGAGTGGAATCCAGGACTAGGTCCAAGATGGGAAGATACTCTGAGATGGGAGGAGAGAGCAGAGGAGAAGAGCTCGTGATGCCTCAAGCCTCGCCCTGGTTCCCTTGCCTGTTGTCAGGTTCAAATCCAGGCTTTGATGCACTTGTGTATTGTCAGCTCTCCTCAGAAGGGCAGTCCTGAAGGGTGAAATTCTGCTGGAGAGAGTCGAGGGAACCAGACAAGGAGCCACCAGGAACTAAGTCTTGCAGACCAGGAGCCAATCTGGTGCCTCCCTCCTTTAAGGTGTTTTTCTCAGCATCTGACCAGTGCACCCATCCCAGCCACCTGTCCTTGCGTATCACAGCATTGTCCACAGGAGCTGAGATGTGGAATCAGCCGAGGTGGCCACCAGCGGACACGAGTGAAGAAAATGTGGGGTGCACGTCCACACACGCGCGCGCGCGCACACACACACACACACACACACACACACGATGGAAGATCATTCGACCAGGCAGAACAATGAAATCCTGTCCTTCACAAAAAAGTGAGCAGACCTCAAGGACACTGAGTGATGTGAACCATACACAGAAAAACAGACAAGCATGAAAGAAAACCCGCCACCCTATTCATCCATAAATAAATTGATGCCCTGCAAGAGCCAGCTTTTCCAAAGTAGATAAAATACTTGAGTTCATCTATTGTAAAGGTCCGGGCTCTCTCAGCTGTTGTGCAGGGCTGTCTGTCCCCATGGGGAAAATCAGTAGAAGCAGGTGCCACATCTGCCCTGTCTCCAGACTCCATCCCTGTGCGCAACACCAGGGACATGGAGGTGACAGGCAGCCCTGTGTCTCCATGCCGGCGGGTGGATGGGTGCGAGTCACCAAAAATATTGTCGTGCTGTGCAGTCCCTTAAGGTTGTCAGAGGGGGGCCCTGTTGTGAACACTCCTGAGCAGAACAGGTCAGACCTCAGACTTTCCTGCTGTGGAGCCAGGGGACCCCCTTGAATGTCTTTGTATTAGCAGAGATTCTAGCCACGGTGCAGTTCAGAGCTCTGCACTTACCTTCAGAAAGGTGAATGTAAGCGGGTGTCTCTGGCTTTCCCAGAAAGTCATCCACTTCCTGGGAGAAGGTCAGAACCTTCAGGTAAAGGGCTGTTCCTGCTGGAAAGACCCAAAGTTAGAATGCAGGCCGATATATTCGGAAGGACAGGCATGAGGCGCGGAGGGCTGAGGCCCTAGGAAAAGCCGACCATCAAGAAGGGAAGCGGAGCAGCCAAGGACAGGCCGAGACACTGCACAGCTCGCTCCCTGCTCTGCTCCCTGCTCGCTCCCTGCTCTGCTCCCTGCTCTGCTATTTTTGGGTCTGAGCACTGAGGGGAGGGCAGTGGCAGTGAGGCCAGCTTTCAGTTTCTGTTCCAGGAAATGACCGGTTTCCAGGAGTCTGCAGGACAATTCCCGCATTGTCCTTCGGGAGGGGCAAAAGAGCTGCAAGGCGGAGGCCAGCTCCGCTCAGCTCCTGGCGTCCTAAGTCAGCTCCGGGATCCTGCAGCAGAGCACAGGGTCAGAGACTCCTTCCTGAGCGTGATGCTGCCGCTCCCCGCCTGGGACCCCAGCTCAGAGGTAGGACCTTGTGCAAGGCCACAGTCCAGACCCCGAGAGGCCCGGCCCCTGTGACAGCGGCAGCCCCAGTGCCTCCGGCCGCTGTGGCTGTCTGTCTGGTGTCTGTGTACCTGCTGCCTCCACCACACAGCTCGGCCTGGCCCCAGAGCTGTCATTCGCCTGGGACAAGGCGCTTGCTCCCCTGGGATAAGCTGAGCGCTGACCCAGTGTCTCCAGAATGCGAAAAGATTCACAGCTCCAGGCTCAAACTCTTCCTGTCCCTGTGACTGATGGGCACTGTTGGGCAAAGTGTTTGTTCAGAGGACGCCCTGGGCCCAACCCGGCTGGGCACGGGGGAGGCGTCTGCCTTCCGCCAGCCATGCTGTCACTTGGTGGGAGAGGGCTCCCTGGTTGCTGGGGTGAGGGGGGGTGGCCGGACAAGGCGTGGGGTCCTGCTTGGGCTCTGTGGACCTGTGTGGTCCAGCTGCCTCCTTTCTGACCTAGAACTTCTCCCCTATCTCCAGGGCTCACCCTGGCCCCTGGCTCCCCTCCCTCACCCATGCAGTTCCCTGAGGGAAGGACCAGGCAGCCACTCCTCCTGGACAGCCCAGCAGGGCCCGGGCTCTCTCAGCACCTGCCTGGTTGCTCCACTGGAACAGCTCCCGGCCACCCCACCAGCACTGTCTGTGATCTTCACGGGCCACACACTCCAAGTCCCATGTCACACTCTGCATTTTCCCTTGATTTCCCATCTGTGCTGACTGATGGACCTAAAAGAGGGCAGGACAGATGGCAGGACCCTGCACCACCCTTTAACCTCTCCCCACAGCAGCTGGGCCAGCTCCCCAGGGAGTGTGCCAGTGACAGAATGAGTCAGTTTTCTGGGTTCAGGGGCAGATTTCAAACGTTGATAACTTATGCAACCCCTCTGGGGCTGTGAGATTTCGAAAGTGACCGTGCCACACGCGATTTCTCCTTTCACTCAGGGACAGGCGGGAGCCTTTGCCGGAGGTCCAGGCTCTCCTGTCCTTGACACACAGATGGGGGTGTGTGGGTGAACATCCTCTGGGAGCAACGTGCAGGGAATGTCAGGCCACTGGCAGGGAGAGTTAAAGGTGTTAAACGAGGTGAGAGGGAAAGAGAGAGGAGAGGCAGGGAAACAGAAAGAGGGGACAGAGACAGAGAGGGAGTCACAGACAGAGAGGAAGAGACAGAGACAGCTGGTCAGGCCCCTGGCCTGGCTACCAGAGCTCCATTCCCTCCTGCCTCCTCCCTCTACCCTCAGTTAAGCACAAAAGCAACACAGCAGGTGTAGAGAGGCCACACTGACTCCATTTTCTCCCAGACACAACCAGTGGACAATGTTATGGGAAAAGTGCAGGACTTGAGACATCGCCCCGACCCCAAGGTAAAGACACGAGGTCCTGTAAGGTCAAGAAGTAAACAAGTTATATAATCTGAGCACGTGCAATGTGAGTTTCTTTGTTCTTTATCTCAATAAAAGCTGCCTGCTTCCGCTGGCCAGGGAGTGGCCATTTGCTGACCCTTAGTGTGTGTGACTCTTTATCTTCCCTTTGCTCACGGAACCCCAATAAGTGGGGAGGAGGCTACATTATGAAACCTCACTCAGCGCATCAAATACGCACCCTCTGTGGGAGTCCCCATACGTCCACTGCTCTCTTGCCAGCACTGGAGGACACATGCATCCTCTTCACCTGGCCTTGGACGTCCTGCCCTGAATGTCCCGGCCCGGCCCAGCCAGCACAGAGGCCACAGCACTCTTGCCCTAGAATGCACGCAATGCGTGGGTGATGGGAGCCGATGGCCACATCCGTGTCTCGGGGCCCAGAACAGCCAGCCCTCTAGCAGCTCCCGGCTGGGGCAGCCCCTCTGCCACGTGTCAGGGAGGCTGAGAACGGACCCCGGGCTGGCTCCGTGCGCCTCACCGTCTATTTCCTTATTTCTCTTTTTCCCAACAAAGCGATTTTCTTTCCCTATTTCCAATGAAGTGATTTTGCTTTTCCTTCTAAAACTTACATCTTTAATGGTTTTATTGGTGTAAAGTTTCAGATTGTCCTTGTCCACCCGAGAGGCCTCCCCCTGCCCCAGGCTGTCATGCTTGTCTCTTGCAGGTTGAAGCAACAGAAGGAAGAAGACAACTTCTGTCCCTGCTCCCGTCATCTCCATGAGGAGAGAGGTGTGGTTGAAATTTCATAAGACTCTGGGGTCCATTAGACAAACTGGACTCCTTCGGGGGATCCAGGGCTGGTCACCCTGAGCGTGGGACACAGCGCTGACTGCCAAGTGACAGCTCTAGGGAGGAGGACAGCCTCCTGGCACAGGGAGATCCTACGGGGCACTGGCCAGAGAAGGGGTCACGCCACTCCCGAGGGCCAGGGCAGCTCTCCAGTCCTTCCTGCCGTCTGTCTCCAGCCTACTGGTGAGTGCCCCTTTCAAAGCTGGGCAAAGAGGATTCTGCCTTGTGGCCCTGAGGCCCCATGGGGACAGCCTCCCTGCTGTCCTAATGGCCCAGCGTAAGAGTGGCTGCTGTCCTCTCCCCCTCCCCGTCCTGCGCTGCACGCGGGTAATTTCTCACAGATCTCACAGGAGCAGTGCCGCCCAGTTCTTCAGTACCTCTGGACTTTGTTCCCTGACTCTGAGAAGGAAGGCGGGCGGTGTCTCGGTCGGTCGGGGCCCAGATGTGTGTTCACCTCCCTGCAGAAGCTTCTCTGCTGAAACTCGGGCCCTGAAACTTCGCCAGAGACCAGGGCTTCCTTGCCACAGCATCGGGAGGCCGTCCCTGCACCCTGACCTCACTTCCGGTGGTCAGCCCCTCCTCTGGCTGCTCCTGGTGGGATTTAGTCATGCGAGCCTGTGGTTTGGTTAGAAATGGTGAATCTCAGTTTATCCAGCAGCACCTGCAGAGGAGCTGCCAGCCCTAGGTCCTCTCCTCTGCTTCTCCTCCGTGCTGTCTCGTTTGGTCTCCCCAGAGCACCATGTGGCTGTCCACAGCACCCGATCAAACCCCCGATTGTGGGGTCCCTTGGGAGCTCTGTGCCCAGTGATGTGCCAGGGACACCGGTGCCCAGTGTGGGCAGAGTGGACAGGGGGCACAGCTCTCCTAGAGGGGAGAGGCACGATGGGACAGAAGCACTGGCATCCTCCCTTTTCCTATGGGAAATCCTCCCCCCGGAAGGTTTTGAAACTTGTGCCCTTGTCCCTGTAGCCTCTTTGGAAAGAGGCTGGAAAAGCCATCCCCTGGTGCCCTGGCCAGAAGACCTCCAAGGAGCCACGAGGAACCTGCTGTTCACGGTTGAGTTTTTCTGACCACTCCCTCCTTTAATAGCCTGCAGTCAGTCTGCTCAGCTTTCCCCTGGAAATGCTCCTGCTGAATCGAGAGGACAGAAGGCCTTCCTGGTGTCCTTCTGCTTTTCTCCATGGTGTGCCTTCGTGATTAGCCCAGTCCTGCTGTGGGAGTGCCCAGGCCAGGCTGTGGGAGATCCTTCCCCCTTCCGTGCTCCCTGGGGCTGGTTACAGCTTGCATGGACACATGGGACGCAGCTTCCTCACCTGCTGCGCTCTGGGCTGACACCGGCAGACGCCGTGTTGCTTTCCTGGAGAACTGGGGGCTTGCAGGGCCACGTTGCTGGCTGTGGACGGCGGCGAGCGCTTCAGGCTCAGCATTTCTTTTCCTGTGGTGGGCACAGGGGGTCTGTTCCCTCACTGGCAATTTGCCTGCGTCTGGTGAGTGAGGGGGCTGCGGGGCCGGGGCCGGGGCCGGGCGATCTGTCCAGTGTGGGAGGCAAGGTCAGCTACCCCTCACCCAGCAGAGACACTGCTGTCTGAAGACCCCTTTTGTTTTTGTTGTTGTTGTTGTGAAATTGTGAGAACATCTGGACTATGCAGAATATTTACTGGGTGTCTCCTGGTGGAGATGACGCGGTGGGCTGTCCAAACATCGGCGTTTTATGATGCTAGCACGTCACCGGCATGGAATAGTTTACAAATCTGTTTTTGTTTCATTATGATTAATTGCTTTACTCTATTCAATATTCTCTTTCAACTGGTTTTATAATGCTGTCCTCGGTTTGATCTTGCTGTACCTAATTGACTAGACAGCTACTGTGAAGATAATGAGATAGACTCTGGTACCTATGACTGTTATTCTGGAAAGCTGCTGTGACGTTCTGTACCAAATTCTCTGCCCCGTCTCCATTGGCTTTGTTCTGTGTTGTTCTGTTGTATTTCTACTACCTTCAAAAAGAAAAGAAAAGAAATAGGCCAGGAGGACAGATATGCCTGTTCTCACTCTTCTGTGGGATCTGAAACGCTCATCTGGTAGAGACAGAGACCACGATACTGGTTCCCCAGCAAGGAGAGCGGGAGGGCCAGTGTGTCAGTCAGCTCTCCAGGTGACAAAGTCCCAGGCACAGAGAGCAAAGGTGCTCCATGTCCGGGCTCCAGCCCTCGCCCACCCTCCTCTGCTCTGGGCCAGCGGCTGGACCTCTCACTGCTGGGAGCACGCAAAACAGAGGCCTGTGCACCTCGCGTTGTCTCGGGAGCAAAGGTGGACGGGAGGAGGGGCAGTGCCCCGTGTCCCTCTCAGGACACACAGCGGCCTGACTTCAGTTCCAGCCCTACTTCCTGCAGGCCCACCCCTGCCCAGGAGCACGGTGGGCCGGCCGGGACCAAGCCACCAGCACTCGGGTGGGGGAAGCCTCAGGAGCCAGGTGGAGCAGGGGTGGGGGGCTCCCCCTGGCTGCGCAGTAGCACAGAGGGCGACTGTCGGGACTCAGGTCCCTCCGACACAGCCAGGAGAGAGGATTCTGTGTTTCCCACCAAGCAATGGTGCGTGTTTGAGGTGATGAGTGGATAGTCATTGCTGCGACTGTCACTGACACTATACACACGTGTGGAAATACCACCCTGTGAATCATACATCGCTGCATCATTTTTAAAATTAAGTTGATTGGTATCTTTCAGATATACATAACGATCATATTCGCCATGGGAATTTGTGCCTGTAGTGATATATTTTGGTTCCTCTCTCTCCCCCAGTTCTCTCTCCTTCCCCTCCTTGTTTACAAAGCTTTGTTTTCATTTTACCCTTTTTCTGAAAATCACTTTTCTTTCCTTTTCCTGTCCATCCTTTCTCCCTTCCCCTCCCTGTTTCCTCTTTCCTTGTGAACAGTTTCTTCCTATTTCACAGTATCTGTTACACATTTGGTCCTTATTTACTATTTCAATTCTCACACCAGGGAGACAATGTGATATTGACATGTGTGAGTCCAGTTTATTTCACTTAAAAGTAAGGTCTCAAGTGGTACCATTCATCTAGAAACGGCCCACGCTTATCTTTCCGTGGCTGAGTAGTAGTCCACTGTTTAAAAAAAAAAATCTGTTTTACCCATTCCTCAGGTGATGGGCATTTGGGCTGTTTCCAAGGTTTAGGTTTTACAAACTGTGCTGCTGTCAACACGGCTGCTTATGTATTTCTGTTTTAATTCTTCTGGGGTAATTCCAGAGGGGGTATATTTGGGTGTAATGGTACCTGTAGTCCTAGTTTTTTGAGAAATCATCATATTGATTGCCACAGTGTTGCACCAGTCTACATTCCCACCAGCAGTGGGAAAAAATTCCTTTTTCCTGCCACAGCCTCTCCAGAATTTATTCTTGGTTGATTTCTTGATAATAATCATTCTTTCTGGAGTGAGATGGAATCTCAACATTGTTTTCATCTGTGTCTCTCAAATAATCAGTGATATTGAACTTTTTTATATATTTATTTGCCATTTGTATTTCTTTTTCTGAGAAGAGTATATTTATCTCAGATGTACATTTTTGGATTGGGTCTTTAAATTCGGGGGTCTGATTTTTTAAAATTCTTTATATGTTCTAGATGTAAATCCTCTGTCTAAGGGACAGCTGTGTCACATTTTCCCCACTGTTTGGTTTGTCTTTCACTCTGTTGATGATTTCTTTTGCTGTGTGGAAACTTTTTAATGGGAGGTGGTCCCCATTGTTGACGCTCTGTAGTGGTTGCTTTACAGTCAGGGCTGTGTTCAGGAAATCCTTATACATAGCTGTGGACTCAGGAGTCCAGCCTGTTCTCTCTTCCAGAAGATTTAGTGCTTCTGTTTCAACATTAGTTTAGTGCATGGTGATAGACATGGGTCTAGTTGTAGCCTTTGGCATTTGGAAAGCCAGTTTTTCCAGCACCATTTATCAAAGAGGCCGTCTTTCTTCCAGTGAACATAGTTGTCTCCCTATCAAAGATAAGGTGGCTCAATGTGTTTGCAGTTGTTTGTACATCTTCTGTCTGATCTTTTCCACTGATCCTCATGTAGATTTTTTTTGTACCATGCTGGTTTGTTTTTTTTTTAATCACAGAAGCTTTGTAGTATAATTTGAAGTCAGGGATTATGATGCCCTCTGCCTTACTTTTACCGCCAAGAATTGTTTTTGCCATTCTAGGCCTCTTCTGGTTTCAAATGAATTTTAGGAATGTTTTCTAGTTCTGGTATTTGGACTGGAACTGCGTTAAATCTGCATAGCACCTTAGAGAGTATGGCCATTTCCGCTGTGCTAGTCCTTCCTACCCATGGGCAAGGGGTATCTGTCCATTTACTGATACCTTCTTCAATCTGCTTTTTCATGGTACTATGATTTTCAATGCATAGATCTTTTATTTCTTTTGTTAGATTGATTCCTATTTCATCTTTCGGATGGTACTATGAAAGATGTGATTTCCCTAATTTCTCTCTATGAGTTGGTTGCTTGTGTACAGGAATGCTATTTTGAGTATTGACTTTGTATCCAGCTATGCAACAGAATATGGTTATTAAATCTACAAGTCTTTTGATGGAGTTTTTGGGATATTCTATGCAGAGTATCATGCCATCTGCAAACAGTGATAATTTAATTTCTTCTTTTCCTATCCTCATTTCTTTGTCTTGTCTAATTGCTCTGACTAATGTTTCGAGAACTATATTGAATATGCATGGTGATAGTAAACATCGTTTCCTCATTTCTGATTTTAGATGAAGACCTTCAGTTTTTAACCACTTAGAATGATGTTGGCTGTTGATTTGTCATAGATGGCTTTTATCAGATGGAAATAAAGACCATCAATTTCAATTTTCTTTTGGCACCTGGGATCAAACTCATGACCACATGCTTACCAGACAGGTGCTTATGCCACTGAGCGAAATCCCTGGCCCCTCAATTTTAATATTCTGTGGGTTTTCTTTTTATCATGAATAAGTGTCAGACTTTGTCACAAGCTTTTTCTGTGTGTATTGAGATGATTGCGTGATTTTTGTCTTTTGGCTCCATTAATATGATGTCTTACATTACTGATTTACATATGTTGAACCATCCCTGCATCGCCAGGATGAAATCTCCCTTTGTCACGGTGAATAATCTTGAAGATTTTCTGTGTTCCATCTGTGAGTGTCCTATTGAGGATTTTTTTTTTTTTTGGTCTATGTTTGGTAGGGAGATCGGCCTGTAGCTTTCTTGTTTGGTCTATGTTCAGTAGGGAGATCGGCCTGTAGCTTTCTTGTTTGGTCTATGTTCAGTAGGGAGATCGGCCTGTAGCTTTCTTGTTTGGTCTATGTTCGGTAGGGAGATCGGCCTGTAGCTTTCTTGTTTGGTCTATGTTCAGTAGGGAGATCGGCCTGTAGCTTTCTTGTTTGGTTGGCCCCTTCGCTAGCTTTGATACCAGGGTAATACTCGCCTCCATGAATGATTTTGGAAGTACTGCTTCCCTTTTAGTTTCATTGAAGTTTCAGCATTAACAGCATCACATCGTCTCTAAATTTCTTATAAAATTCAACAGTGGATCCATCTGGACCTAGGCTTTTCTTTGTTGGTTAAGTTTTTAATTACCTTTTAAATTTCATTGACTGATATCTGGTCGCTTCTAATTTTGATATCTTCTCAATTCAGTTTGGGCAATTCATGTGTCTAGGAATCTGTTCACTTCTTCTTTGTTTTCCATCTTATTAGAATACGGTTTCACTAAGTAGATATTGATGCTCTTCTGGATTTCCACAGTCTGTTGTGACTGTACTCTTTTTGTTCCTAACTGCATGAATTTGAGTTTTTTCTTCCCTTTATTTTGGTAAGCTTGGCTAAAGGTTTATCAATTTTATTTAACCTTTGAAGAACCAACTCTTCAATTCATTGATCCTTTGTATTGTTTTCTGAGTCTCAATTGTACTAATTTTTGCACACATCTTTATAATTTCCTCTCTCATACAAGGTTTGGGTTTGATTTGTTCATATTTTTCTAGAAGTTTGAGGTCCACCCTTAAGTTGTTTACCAGAGCTCAGTCTGTTTTCCTGATGTGAGAACTCACCACTGTGAATTTCCCTTATAGGACTGCTTTCATTGCATCCCACAGGTTCCAGTATGTTGTATCAGTCTTATTTAATTGTAGGTACTGTTTAATTTCTTCTTTAATTTCCTCTGTGACAGTTTGGTTTTTCTGGTGAATGTTGTTTAATTTCTAAGTGTTTATGTAGTTTTTATGATTTATTTTGCTGTTGATTTCTATTTTCATTGCACCTTGGTCAGATAATATACATGGGACAATTTCCATTGCTCTGCATTTACTAAAGTATGTTATATGGGCTAGTATGTGGTCTGTTTTGGAGAATGTCCCATGGGCAGCTGAGAAGAATGTGTATTCTGATGCTGTGGCATTGAACTCTCTATAGACATCTGCTAAGTCCATTTTATCACAGGTTTGGTTTAGTTCTGATATTTCTTTGTTGATTTTTTTTGTCTAGTTGATCTATTAAATTGTGCTAGTGGGGTATTAAGGTCCCCCAATAGAACTGTGTTAGTGCTTGTTTGATTTTTCGTGTCCATTATTATTTGTTTTATGTAGTTGGGTGCACCAGCATTTGGTGTGTATGTATTTATGGTTGTTATCTCTTCTTCTTGGTCTCTTCTCTTGACAAGTATGCAGTGACTTTGTCTCTTTTGATCAGTCTTGACTTGATGTCCACGTTGTCTGCAACGAGGATAGCTACCCATGCTTTCTCCTAGGTATCTGTGGCATGAGGTGTTGTTTTCCATCCTTTGACTTTCAATCTATGAATTTTTTTCTGAATTAAATGTATTTCTTGCATGTGGCACACATTGTTGAATCTTGCTTCTTGACCCATTTTGCCAGTGTTTCTCTTGATTGTTGAATTGAGACCTTTTATATTGATGGTAATAACTGATATGTATCAGCTTATCTTTTTCATCTTATTTTGCTGTTGTTATTTTCCTATCTTTTCCCTCTATTTAATTGTTTGCCTTACCTGGTGGCTTCTTTATATTGGTGTTCTTGTGCTTGTGATCTTTGTTTTCTCTTGCTAAAATATCTGTCAGAGCATTTTAGACAATTTTGATTGTCATGAATTTCTACGGTCGTTATTTGTCATAGAAGTATCTTATTTTTTCACCAAGTTTGAAAGATGATTTTGCAGGGTATATTAATGTGAGTCAGAGGTTGTTTTCTTTTAGGGCTTGACATACCTCCCTCCAAGCCCTTGTAGATTTGAGGGTTTGTGTTGAGAAGCCTGCTGTGATTCTGATGGGCTTTCCTTTACAAATGACTTGTTTCTTTTCTCTAGTTGCTTTTAATATTTTATTCTAGTGCTGAGCTTTAGTAATCTTGATTTTTCTATCCATCAGCATAAATTTATTTTGGTCATGGCTACTTGGAGTTCTATATGCTTCATTTTTTTGTATGTCAAATTCTTAATGTTTGGAAGTTTTCTAGCATTACTTCTGTGAAGAGGATTTTTACAGCATTTGTGCTATTGCCAGCTTTCTTGTTGACTCCAATCAATCTTATATTGTTCCACTTTGCTTCATCTTGCAGCTGTTTGATTGATTTTTTCATAGTCTCTTGCTATTTTCAAGATATCTTTCTTTTTGTGGTCATTAGCCACAGTTCTGTCTTCTAGGTCTCATAGTCTATCTTCACCTTTGTTCCGTTTCTTGAATATACTTTCAGTGCAGTTTTAATCTCCTGGATTTCTGTTTGAATCTGTTTCACAGATTCCGTTTCTTCCCTATAGTGGGAGCACCACTTTCCTAAGCTCCTGCATTTTTAAAATCTGTGTCTGCTCTAATTTCTTTCATTTTGATTGTTTCTATTTTTACCTGAGAGATTATTTTCCCCCTAGTCTCATCCATTTGTTTGTTCATTTCTGCTGGTATCATTTCAGAAAGTTCCACGTGGTGTATTCCAATTTCCTCTAAATCATTGTGTTAAAGACTTGTCTTGGGTGGGCTAGAAGCCTGGGGCTGCATTTTTCTTCTGTGTCTTGTCATTTTCTGTTTTCCATTTTAGCTTTCTGTGTTTATGCTTGTAGATTCTTATAGTTGGTAGCTTTATCTGTAGTGTTGAGGCTTCCCTAGGAAATGTCTCTTCCTTAAGGATATAAGTTATACAGTTATATAACAAAACCCAATGTATACCAGGAACTTGTATGTAATGATTTTCCTCTTAGCAAAGCGACTTTACCCTGCTGTGGGTTAAGGGGTTAGGGGACAGATAGAAAGATGAATTAAGTGAAATATAGTAGAAGCAAAGATGGAGGGAAAGGATTATCTCCAAAGTTTTGGGAAACAGGAGAACATATGGGTGAAGAATGAAAGAGAAAGCAGAGGAGTATTGAAGTGAACCAGAAAGAGACAACATTCACTCACATGAAAATATCATAAAATCAAGAGAAATTGTTGAGAAAACAGAGAAAGAAGATGAATAGAAGAAACCAAAAGGGTCATAAAAAAACCCTAAATAGTGAAAAAAGAAAGAAAGACTGACAGAAGAAGGAAAACCAATCAAACAAAGAAAAGTAGTAAAATCCCTCTGGCATCCACATTTGTGTGGTAGTATCCAATTCAAATCCCAGAAATGCCAAGTTTGCAGTGGGGTTTATGCTGGGTATAGGGCTGATCTTGGCCTCCAGATGTGGAGGCAGGGACTGGGCCCCTCTTGCTGGAGTTCTCCCGAGCCCTTTGAGGTAGCATGATGGCCCCACCCACCTGCTTCTGTTCTGAGTGTCTATGCGCTGGAGCAAAATCCCTGTGCACCTAATCTACCAATTCCTGGCTTGATTCTCACTGCTGCTTCAGACTTCCGCCCTCCACTGGTCTCCCTGGCTCAGGATCACTTCTGCTGGTCCTGCCTGCCCAGGGTGCCTGTGTCAAGTCTTCTGGAAAACAGAAATCTAATCTCTTCTCATTCTGGAGGTCAAAAATTGAAAAGCTAATTTCTAAGGTGCTAAACTTGAAGTGGGGGGAGGACTGGCTCCCCGAGATTTAGGATGACGCATTCCCTGCGTCTCTGCGCCTTCCGGCACCTCCAGCTTCTCTGCCTCCACGGCTCCAGCCCTCTCTCCATCTCTGTGGCTACCACTCCACCTGTGCTTCAACCTCCACTTCCTTTTTCTGTCCTGTCCGTCCTGCCTTAAATCGCGTCTGGAGTCTCTTGTGCTATTGAGCCCTATCTTTCTTTGTGGACACTCCTTCCCTGTAACTCTGTTTTCTCTCATTTCTACAGACTTTCCAGAGTCAGCTGCCATGGATGCATTAATCTCAGGCTTCCTGAAGAATTTGACTGAAAAGGATTTTCAGCAATTAGCTGCTGACTTTATGACTCAATATGCTACCTTAATCAGTAAGGCTGGAGGCATCATTCCTCCAGAAACTCTCAGTAAAATTCAAGCAGTCCTCAAGGAGGGGAATCTACAGGCTGTGGTGGACATAATTGAAGAAATAGTGCAGCAGAAATTCTACTTTGTTAGAAGCAAGGTGGACATTGATTTGTATAATGAACAGACAACCAAGCCCCGGTCCTTCAACAGGAAGAGAGTTCTCCAGCAGATCCGAGACTACTGCCTGGCTAACCTCAGTGACATTGGAGCGCCTGAGCCACGCGTCTTCTTGGTCTCCAGCTTTGAGCTGCATGACTTCGACTTCCCAGGTCTGGAGAGGACACTGCTGGAGGAGCTTCCTGCTCACAAGCGCCAGGTCTTCGCACGCATGCTGCCCCCGCTGTCGGATGCTTCCATTGAGCTGAAGAGAGGGTTTCTCAGGGAGAAGATCTGGCTGGATGCTGTGAAGTCCTCGGCTTTGGCCTTTGTCCCCTTTATGCCCTTTATCAAAGGCTTCGATTTGCCTGAACAGGAAGCGTGCTTGAAGCTTTACCGCAGATATTTTGGTTTGGATGATGAGTCCGTTGAAGGGATTGCCGAGAGGCTGGGCACATCAGTGCAGGACGTCAAGGGCTACACCAGGTGCTGGGATTTCTGGGCCCTGGTGAAGGATGACAGCTTAGCGGCCAGGGCCAGGTGCTGTGCTGAAAGCATCTGCTCAGTGAATGGAGGTGTTGCATCTGTCCTCTTCCACTTTCTGAAAGCCTGCTTTCTACGCTCAAAATTCCTTGACACAGTGGCTGACGATGCTAAGTTCCTCTTGCATAAGACTATAGATGCTCACGTCTGAGAGAGTGAGGCAGAAGCACTGTGGCTGGCCCAGCAGTTGGAAAGGGACCTCAGGTCTTGCATCATCAGGGATGGGGGTCTTCCTGCCAACCCTGGGTCAGTGTCCCCTAAGGTAGAAGAAATCTCTGTTCCATGAAGGAAGGCCATGGCTCCACATGGTACCTCTCGGCAGTGCGCTGTGACGTGGCCATGGACTGTCTTCTGCCAATATTTACCTATTTTGATCAAAACCTGACACTGAGATAGTGTCCATTAGCTTTCAGTTAATCTGAGGTAGTCTGCTGATTCCCTTTATTTCTTCTGATAATAAACATGTTAAAATAATCACAACTGGTGTTATGTGGTCATTTAATTATTTTGTTTTTATTTCATTTGGTTATTTTTATTCCTTTTCGCTTTGTCACTGTCTGAATATCTTCTCCAACAAAATAAGGCAAGAGCCCCCAGTACAGGCACGTGCCTACCGGGATGGTGGAAGAATGTGCTTCGGCAAAACGCAGCAGGGCTGGAGGAGGAGCTGAGAGAGGACTGGAGGAATTACCTGGGTTATCGTTTGTCCAGGGCCCATGCCCAGCTTTACCTCTGGAGACTGCTCAACACTGGATGGGCCGAGAGTCCAGCAGGCAAGGTGAGACGGAGGTCAGGAAATGGCGACAGCAAAGGTGACTTGGGAGAGGGTGGCAGCTCAGGTGAACTGAACTGGAATCCGAAGGGAAGCCGGGGTGTGTGTTTGCTCTCTCTCAAGTCTTTACCTTGAACCTCTGAAGTGGGACAGTCATGGCTTGGGGACTCCTATTCCCGTGTCCCAGTTAGCATACTGCCTTCCACACCCCATCCGTGGTCTAGGTCGGATGCTGCTCAGTGGCAGCCATAGAGGCAGGAAGGTGTGTGTCATCTCTCCCTTGCTCTGCAGCCTGTCCCCAGGGTGTGGGGCCCTGCGACACGGGGAAGCACAGACCAGGCCACGGGCCTCCGGTCCCTCCCTGCTCTGCCGCAGGGGAGAGGAAACGAGCCAGCTTTCACCAGGGCTGGAGTCGGCGTGGTCGCTCCGTGTGCCACCACTGGTTTAACGAGAGCTCTACCTCCGGACAACCATTGTTGTCAAAAACTCACACTTTTCCGATATGAAGAAGCATTTCCTAAACACAAGTTTTTGTTTTTTTTTACTTTGCACAGATACCGATTCATTTCCCAGAATTTAAGCTGCTCGTTTTGTCATGTAGAAAAATTAGAGGCAAACAGCTTCTTGCATTTTAATAAAGAGCAGTTTTACTCCTCTTGTTCCAGCGAGGACAGCATAAACGCGAGCACTCAGTGTTTTCACGGTGAGCTCATGGGACAGTTTTGTCCCTGACCCTTTGAGCTCCTCGTTGTCTCCACATATTTTTTTCACTTTTGACCGCTGGCCCAGGACTGGAATGAGTTTGAGCCTCAAACCAGGGGTCCTCAACCTTTTTGGCAGTAAGCAATGGTTTTGTGGAGGACAGTTTTTTTGTGGATGGGGTGAAAGATAGGGAGGGATGGCTCCAGAATTAGATTTCATAAGGAAGACGTAACCCAGATTTCTTGTGTGCACCGTCACGGTTTCAGCTCCCGGAGAATCTGATGCTGCTGCAAATGGACAGGAGATGGAGCTTGGGCGGTGATGTGAGCTCGGGGGAGTGGCTGGAAATACAGATTAAGCTTCCCTCGCGGTCTTCTGCTCACTTCCTGCTGTCCAGTCCAGTCCAGTACCCGACAGGCTCTGGACCAGTGCTCCTCCTTGGCAGAAGGGCTGGCGTTGCTCCTTTGCTATGGTTGGCTGCGTTACTCACACGATCATCTACTCCCATTACTCCTAATGTCCCCGGCTAGTGCTGAGTCCTTAAAACTGGCAACCAGCAAGAATTTGTAGGTACATATTTTAATTGGAAAGCAAGAGAAATTGGCAAGTAACGTTAGCTTCAGGAATTGATAGAGATCAAGCCTGACCCTTCACAAAGGAAAGGAAGAGAAAATAGAAAAGGACTTCAGTTTGGGCAACTGAAGGTAACACAGACCTCACAAAGATCAGACTAGTCCGTTAACAAAAAATAGGAGTGAATGTTATCTGTGCTGAGGTGGGCTGAGGTCTGGCTGCTCACTCCTTCCATCTTGGTTTTGCACCAGTAGACAAGTCCTGTGGCCCGAGGGGTGGTGATGTGCTTGCTCACGCACGGGGAGCAGAGGACACAGCTCTCATCAAATAGCTGCTCCAGCTAGGAGACAGTGGCCTCATCACAGCGTGGTCCACGAGGCTCCACTGCTCCTGGTACACAAGGCGACTGCACATTTAGGACAATAACCGGAGCTTTGTTATCATTGGGCCTGGAATTGGGTGTCCCGACAACCCCTGGAAATTGCTATTTTAGTTACTCTTATCATGGTGTCTTCAATAGTGAAGGAGGGAGACAGGCTTGACAAATTCAGGGCTAACACACCTTGTATTAGAGACACTCTTTAAGTAATTAGTGTGCCTACATGCAGGGCCAAGCAGGGCTCTGACCCAAAGTTTTAAAGTAGTCCTGTAGAGGGAAAATGAAAGCAGAGATGCCAAGCTTCGGGTGTCCCCTGGGCATCTTCAGGCCTAGTGTCTGGGCTTGCTTTAGACTGACACAGAAAGCTTAAGATTCGAACCATCCAGGTGGTAGGTCTCAGGGGCAGCTTTTTGGTGTGGCCATTGTGAGGGCTCCAAATGGGGACTGGGTAGAAGGGACTTAGGAGTCTGAAGTTGCCAAGTCACTATTCAAAGAGAAGCCAGGATGGAAGGGATCTGGGCACTCACCCGAGGATTTGCTTAGCACTGATGAGGTGCTTTGACTCAGTTCTTCAGTTTGGTCACAGACAGCCAGTTCTCCATGTATTTTTTTGCTTTTGCCTGTTCCCGCCTCATTTTTCTTTGGTGCACATTGGTTCTATGCTGCCATGGGCCTCATCTGGGCCGGCTGGTAGCTGCACACAGCCTACTTTCACAGCTGCCTCTCCGCCTTCTTGTCCACATCTCCCCTCACCTCACATTTGGGTTGGGCTGCGTCTGTAGTGGCTTTTGATCATATGCACCACCCCCCATTTCCTGCCAGTTCTAGTTTTAAATCAGTAAAAGTGTTCGGCATTGGGACGCTTTACAAGGAAAAAAGAGCGCAGTGCCACGTTAAGGATCTTCAGAGTACTTACCCCACTACCCTGCTGAAGGCCAAGATAACTGGTCAGTGTGGGCAGCGATCAGATCACAGCGAAACTGGCTAATAGTAGTTCCCTTAGTTTTCTGATAGCCTCAACGCCAGTCTTTGAAAAAGAAGCTGAGCCAACACTAATTGCAAATGCAATCATGCAGCAGAAACCAGGGTTAAAATTGGGTCCCCGCGTGTGGGTCTCAGGTGTGGGATCAGCGGGTGTTAAATGACGCGTAGCCCACAGGAGGGCCCTCCGTCCCGTCCCGGGCTCTGCTGCCAGCTAGTTCCGGAAGGAGCTCTTGGGGGCTCCAAGCTTGAATTTCTGTTCCAGTCTCCCAACATCCTCACCCTTCTTTGGGTAAAACTGGCCTCATATCAACCTTCTCCTGGGTTTCAACGATTTCAAGGTTGCCTGCCAACTACAGCAAGAGCTACTAATTATCCTTTTTATTTTATTTTACTTAATTTTGGAACCGGGGATGGAACTCATCACTTGCACTTGCCAGGAAGGCGCTGTGCTGCTGAGCTGTATCCCTGGCCCTAATTATTCATTTTAGAAAGTGCTGCAAATCTTTGTTTTAAATTTATAACTAAAAATCCACAAAATGTATAAATAATGATGCAAAGTAAACATCGGACTGTCCTGGGATGTCTGAAGCTTGAGTCAGAGAGTTAAGCAAACAAACTTTTCTTCTCTGTTCTTATGTGCAGTATCCAAATTTGTCTGCCAATTTGGGCATCAAGAGCTGGGTTATACTGCTATTATTGGGCAAGGTTCCTATGTATACTTTATGTAAACAGAAAAACAGCGCTGACCTACTTTAATGAAATTTCAGGTAAAAACATCTAACCCCTACCCCTCCATATCTGAAGATATTTGGGTATCAATGAAACACACCAGAACTGCTTGTGATTCCCCCCAAAGAAGTACAATCAATGCCAAATCATTGGTGCTAATTAGATCTTGATTACATATGGTAACATTCATTAGTTGTAACAATACAGCTTTTGTGAAGAATATTGCTTGTTAATCTCCAAGCTGATGGCAACAAGTGACAGGAGAACGTCAAAAAGCAGCTGGCCGTCACTTCTTAAGAATTTGAGCAAAGACGAACCCCCTGGGACCTCCACGGCCAGACCTTCATCTATGATCTAGGAAAAACATTCTGCTCGCTATTTGGTTTTGAGATGTTAACTTATTTGTGACGCTCTGGTGACATTGTACATCATATGCTTGGCCCTGTGATGAATAGCATCAACAAAATTTAAAAAGCAGAAAATTAGCATTGTTGGAAAACTTGACTTTCCTGGCTTAGGTAAAATCAATCCATGAGAATATAACAAATATTCCCATATCTGCCCTGCACCCCTCATAAAACCTAATAACACTGCAGCTGATCCACACGTGTAACATCAAAGCAGTAGGTTTTCAGTGCCCACGGCCGAAGAGCTCATCGACTCTGCTACTAGAAGTTTACAAAACTCCATTGTCTGAAAACATCCGGCAACAAATGTCAGAGATGGATATAAAGAAGCCTGAGTCTCAGTGATGCAAAGTGTGGGTGTCGTAGCCTTAGTTATTTTGTTGTTGTTGTTGTTGCTGAGAGAAAATACCCAACACCCAGTGGGGGAAAGGTGGATTTAGCTCACAGTTTGCAGTTTCAGTTCGTAGCTGGTTGGCTCCAAGGCAGGGTGGCACAGCAGAAGGGCAGCCCAGAGGAGAAACAGTCCATGGCAGGCAGAAGGCAGCAAGGCAGCACGTAGCAGAAAAGAAGCCATCAACAGGTGATGAGCAGCAATCCTTTTTCTGTCCCTGGTGCCCTATTCCTAGGGGTGGCTCCCTCACTTCAGGGCGGGGTGTCCTTAATCCTACTGGGAATAACGCCAAACCAGTCAGTAACCCCACACAGCCTTGCTCCCAGCACACGCGCTCTATCTAGAGCCAGCCACCTTAGAAAGCCCCGCCTGTGACCGTGTGCAGCTTTGGGGACCATCTACACAAAAACCATAACGTAGACTGCAAAAAAGTGTTTGGGCCTGCTGTCATTTTTGAGTGCACTGCAGTGCTTCACACCCAAGTGTAAGCAGGCCTGGCACAGGTCCTTGTCATGTAAAATGCCCATCAGATATGTCAGAGACTCCAGCGCACAGCGACTCCCCGGAGGAGAGTTTTCCAGACGTGGCGGCTTCTTGTGCTTTTCCTCTCTGCACTGCTGATGTCAGTACTGGTTGTTCCATTGTTTTTCTTAGCCTGATAATCTGATGAATGACACGCGTTAGTTTCACTCCTGCAATCTGGGAGTGACTCTCACAGGCTGTTGGTCAATCACCCCACACATTTATTACTGCAGTTGCCTTGCTAGACTTTTACTGGTGTGGGGATTTGGGGACTTCTATTGTGAAGGTCATTTGTGGATGGTGTTGTGTTTTCTTGTCTTTGGCAGGATTGGTAGTTAGTACGTGAGTCTCCTTGGATGAGCTGCACACAGCCTCCCCTTCCGGCAGTGCTTGTGCAGCGTTAATATTGTTTTTTGTTGTTTGCTATAATTCAAAGAGTTTTCTTTTTTCTTTTGGGGGGAAGAGTTTTGATTAAAAATTCAGTTACTTCAATTAATATAAGATTCCTTTCGTACTCCTCACTTTGCTGAGTGACTTCGATAGTTTGTGTATTTCACAGAATTTTCCCATTTCATCGAAATTCCTGAATTTATTGGCATGGAGCTGTTAGGATTCTCTTATTATAAGCTGATTGTCCATAAAGCAGATAAAGGTATCCTCACCTTTGTTCCTTCTTTGGGTAGTTTATGTCTTGGCTTTTTTTTGTCTCTCAGATTTGAGGTCTATCAATTTTACTGACCTTTTCAGGGAGATGACTCTTTCCTTGTTTTCTTTTTTTGCTATTATTTTTCTTTTAATTTAATTAATTTATGTTGCTATCATTTTTATTTCCTTCCATCTATTTGTTTTCACCTTGAGTTATTCTCCTCCTTCTAGACTCTTGGGTTTCTTTTTTTTTTTTTTTCCAAAATTGACATTTGATATAAATTTCTCCCTAAATGCTGCTTTTGCTACATCATATATTTTGATATGTTATCCATTCATTTTTAGTTCAAAATATATTTTAATTCCCTTTGTCCATCTTAATTTCTAAGTAACTATCTAGAATCGTTTCAATTTTCAAATATGTAGATATAATCATATCTTCTTTCCATTATCTGTTTTTTCTATAGGTTAATCTTACTATGCTCAAAAACATACTCTGTGTGGTTTTTAATTTTAAAATGCGATGCAGTTTTTAATACCTGCATGCATGTAGTTCTTATTAAATGTACCATCTCACTTGAGAAGAATGTGTATTCTGCTATTGTTAGGTGCGATGTTCTATTAATTTCACTGGTGTCAGGGTACTTGAGAATATGTTTTTAGAGTTTCCCCAACTTTCTTAATTACTTTCTTGTTTCTGGGACACAATATCTAAAATCCACAATTTAAAGGAAGAAAGGTCCATTTCGGTTCAGAGTTTACAGAGGTTTCAGACCACAGTTGACAGGCTCTAAGGCAGGGAAGCATCCCAGAGAGGCATCGCAGAGAAGAAATAGCTCATGGCTTGGTGGACAGGAAGTAGGAAGAGACGGGTATCTCGGGAGGAAGAAAGAGGCAGACCCTTCCAGGCCATTCCCCCAGTGACCACTTCCTCCAACCAGCCTTCACCCCACAACATCACGTTTAGCTATAAGCCCATCTGTGAGCTAATTCACCATGTTCCAATTCACCACCCACCATGTTCCAACCACCTCCCCAAATTCCCACCTATGAATGCACAATGGTTTAGGGGACATCTAGGCATAAACTCTGCCGGGGAGATATCTCAGTAGCATAAGCACCTCCCTGGCAAGCACAAGGTCCTGAGTTCAATTCCTGGTCCAAAAAAAAAAAAAAGACGTAAATCACAAACCAACCTTAGGATTTTTATGCCTACTAGCATTAGCTATCACTGATAGCAAATAAACAGCAAATATTCATGTTCCCGTGGTTTTGAATTTCAGGAGTCTACTGGGGGACATCTCAGGGTCTCTGGGGAGACTGTCATTGTGGTGAGCCCCATGACCTACCAGAGATGCTTTGCAGCACTTGTGGTCTGTGACCTGGGATTTTGTGTAGAACCAGACACCTCAGTTCCTGAAGCACTAAAGAGATCTGAGGAGGTTCATAGACTCAGAAAATACGCATCTCCCAAAGGAAAACAAAATATTCTTTTCCTAGCTTGATTGGAATCAAAGAACCCTTTGAACTATCGCAAGAGGGACTGGGCCTCCTGTGGCAGTGTCTGGATAGTTGCACCACCCAACACCAGCCAGCAGCCCTGAGCATAACTCGACGTGGACAGCAGTGGATTGACGGGTGAATGCAGACAGCGTGGTGCATCAGTCACACGAGCTACACAGAGTCGGGGAGACGCAGACCCCTCAACCTGGGCGTTGGCGGAGCCTGACAAAGCTCTGCGTCCTGTCAGCAGGGAGCTGCTGCGGAATTGGGCCTCCCCCTCTTCTCACAGGCAAACTGGGGAGTTGTATGGTGGACCTTCACGTGATGACCAGTTTGACATACAAAAAAATTGGGTTACGACCAGAATTTTAGCTTTAACTTACCAGAGTCTTAAGTTGTGACCTAAATGTGAGCCACTTGTGCTTCCAGATGGCCTCGGATATAGAGCTAACCCTTGAATGGCTCTGGAAGGAACATAACATTAGCCTCTCCTGTATGGGGCTAATTGACAAGTCCTGGAAGTGTCTCTCGGACGCTGAGATCAGCCCGTGCACAGGACAGAGGCTTGGAAGGCTGCGCAGAGGAGCCGACAACTTGAGTCACAGCCAGCCCTTGGGAAGGACTTGAGTTTCTCAGCCAAGGGTCTGCTGTAATTGAGTACAGCACCAGGCTGGCTCCCTAAGGAGCTGCTTGCATGGTTAGAAGCCACTAATGAGATCTTAAAGGACCACAGGTCAGCCAACAGGGCTGAATTTTCCGGGATACAGGATATTTCATTAGAATTGGAATATGCCCAGCATAAATTCCTGGACTAGAACAGAAAGCAGAACAACTTTCCTGATTGTTAAGCAGAAGGTTTCAGGAAATGTCCATGCAGCCCTTGGCAGGATAGAGAGCCCTGGGAAGGGCTAATGAACACAGAAGTGGAAACACAGCCACTGCGATTAACCAGAATGGACCCTGTGGCACTGCTGAGAGACACAGCACGGCCAAGCGTGCACACAAATCTATAGAGCCTCTTAATGTTACAGCTGAAAGTTTTACTCTCAGACCAGTGTTTGCCCATGTTGCCCACACCCCATCCTGGAAATGACTATTATCTTCACTTAAAAAAAATTTTTTTTAAAGAGAATAAAATCAAACAAAATGAAACAGAATAAAGCCAATCAAAGCAATGAGAGCAGTACAGGACTTCAAAGCAAGAAAACAGGAAATCAACGGTGGCCACCCCCTTCCTTTTTAGGTGTTTCTGCCCCTTTCCTCTTCACATCTGTTGCACCTCTTGGGTCCCACTAACTCCCTCAGTTCTTTATGCTGGGGAGACAACACGGTGCTCACCCACGTGAGTCTGGACCAGTCCACCCACGAGCATGATCTCAGGTTGCATCCATTTACCTACAAGAGCCTCGAGGTTATCTTTCTTCGTAGCTGAGTAGCTGTCTACTGTATGTATAGAAATGCCGTATCTTCCCTCTGCATCCTGCGGTTGATGGGTGAGCTACCCCTGCTTTCTTCTGGGTCTTCATCACAGGCAGCATTTTCTTCTCTCCTCCAGTCTTCAGTTCATGGATTTTCTTTTGAGTCAAATATGTTTCTGGCATACAGCATGTTGGTGGATCTTATCTCCCAATCTGCTCTGTCCATGTTTCTTCTTATTGGTGAGCTGAGGCCGTCTACATTAATGGTTAGGACTGACGTGCACTGGCTCGCCTCTGCTTTGCTATTTTACTGCCACTGGCTCCCTACTTTTCCCCTCTGTGTAATCGTCTGCCCCGTTTTGCGAGTTCCCTCCGCCACTGTTCCTGGAACCATTGTCATTTTTATCTCCCTCTCAAATGTCCTGCAGTATTCTTTGTGGGGTTGGTTTGTAGTCATGAATTCCTTCAGATGTTCTTTGTCATGGAAGTGTCTTATTTCTCCATTAATTTTGAAAGATAGTTTTTCAGGGTAGATCAATCTGGGTTGGAAGTTGTTTTCTTTCAGGGTTTGAAACACTTCACTCCAACCTCTTCTTGACTTGATAGTTTGCTTTGAGAAGTCTTCTGTGATTCTAATGGGTTTTCCTTTATAGGTGATCTGTTTCTTTTGTCTAATGGCCTTTAATATTCTGTTCTTATGCTGAATTTCTTGGATTCTCATTATTATATGTCTGGGTATAGATCTATTTTGATTATGGCTGGCTGAGTTCTATATGGCTCACTTAGCTGTACATCAGATCCTTTCCCCATGCTTGGGAAGTTTTCTGCTATTACTTCTGTAAATAGTCTTTTTATGTCGTTTGTATTGGCTGCTTTTTCGCTGACACCTATCATTCTTAAATTACTTTTCTTTGTGTCATCCTGCAGCCTTTGAATTGTTATTTCCAGGTTCCTTGTTATTTTTGAGATCTTTCCTTTTGAGACCACTAACTGCCACCCTGTCTTCAAGGTCTGAAAGTCTCTCTTCAGTTTCTTTCAGGCACTTTTGCCAGCTTTCAATGGAAGTTTTAACTTCCTGTACCTCTCTTTAAATCTGTTTCATGCACTGTAATTCCTTTCCTATACTGTTCATTCCAGGTTTCCGTCATTTTCCAATGCTCCTCTTTTTATCTATGTCTTCTTTAGCTATGCTCAGCATTTCTTTCATTGTGCTTGTCATTTGTTCTTTTACCTGAGATATTTTTCTGATTACTTTTACAACCTCATGAAATTGTTCCTTTACTTCAGTTGCCACCCTTTCAGAACTTACAGGTGTGTGCCTTTCAATTTCTTCTGTTTCTGTGTCTCATGGAATTGTTCTCTGTGGCTTGGAGGTCTGAGATTGCCTTTTGCTCTTTCATCTTGAGATTTTCCTGAGTTCCTCTGGATGAACCAGTTGTGGGGTCTCAGGCACTTCCTGCATTGGCTGCCATCCACAGTGCAGGGGGGTGGGTCAAACGCCTGGGTTTCTCCTAACCTAGGTTTCCAGGGAGGCAGTGGGGTTTGGCTGGGCTTCTCCGGACATATAGAGCTACACTGAGGCTCCCTTAATAGCGGCTGGCATGCAGAAGCTGGCTGGCTGATTCTCCCAGCCCATGCTGGGGATTGGTCCCCATTGGTGGCTGGCAGGCTCACAGGGGCACCTGTGTGCAGTCTCTTCTTCTGGCATTTACAGTTCCGTGATAATTTCATGTTATATCTCAGAGATGTGCTGAGTATGGAGCCGATCTCGGCCCCTGGATGTGGGGACTGGGACTGGTCTTGTTGGTGGAGTTCTCCACAGTCCAACTGCTGTCTCCTCGCTGCCGACTCTTCCACATTACTGACTTCTCTGATTACTTGTCCTCCAGGGGTGTGTGTGCTTTATGTGCCAGGCTGTTGTCCTGGGTCTTGGGGTTCCCATCAGTCTTACACTCTTCCATATGGCCCACCCTCAGGGATGCAATGGATGAGGCTCAGATTGCAAACTCACTGTCTTCTAGCCAGGCCACCCTGTGGGACGGAATATAGGGGAGCAGAGCATGGACTCACTGTCTCCCAGCTGGGTCACCCTCCAGGATGTAATGGAGCAGTGCAGAGCATAGATCCACTGTCCTGCAGCCAGGCCATCCTCTGGGATATAATTTAGGGGCACCGAGCATGGACCCACTGTCCTCTAGCTGGGCCACCCTCCGGAATGTCTGTGTTCACTTTTTTTTTTTTCTCTCAGTTTGACTCTTTTTTCAGATTCCACACGTTAGTGATATCATGAAATATTTTCTTTTCACTTGAGGCTCATTTCACTTAATATAATGTCATCAGGTTCATCTCTGTATTAGACAGGGGACTAGAGATGGCCATGAATCCCATGGCCAGTGATGTAATCAATGATGGCACTCAGCGAGACCCTAAATGAGACCCAGCAGAGTCCCTGGGTGCCAAGGCCCCTAAGACTGTGTGAGTAATGAATGCATCCATATGTAGCAGCCAACAAGTCTGCACCCATTGGCTAGGCCGTGCAGCTCTGTGCTCCCCAGAAGTTAATGCTCCCATTCAGGAAATTAATGCCTCTAGGGTTTTCCAATGTGCTCATTTCACGTAACCTAGCATACTTGGCCTTCAAACAATAGACAAAGCTGTATTGTGGGATCCTGGGTACGTTCAGCATGGGCAGCAGTTCCGGAAAAAAGACCCACTGGATGCAGGGTGGGGGTTTGGGGGAAGCTAACTCCTAGAGAGGAAAAGGGGCAAGACACTGGC
>PVLA01012703.1:0-41718 GCA_004027455.1 Hydrochoerus hydrochaeris | reverse complement strand
AGGCCATACACCTGAAACTTCTGAAATGATAGCAACTGAAGAAGCAACTCCATGAAGCTGTAAAGAAACTCAGATCAGAAATAATCTCCCAGAAATAATCGCCCTTTTCCGTCCATGCCGCGTCCTAGTCCATCCACGCCTTGTGACAAGGTCCATGGGTGGAGGAGAGCACTTCGAGGAATCGCTTCTCCAGGAAAAGAACGCCGCATGTGGGAATGGGGCGCGGGGATCTTGGGATGTTTTGTACTGATAATTGTAATTTGTTTAATTCCTATATATATATTTCCATGTAATACTCAATATGAAATCGAAAATAGAAACTCCAGAGGAGTTACTAGAGACCCTCTAGATAACCCCTTTGTAAAAGCTAATTGTGAAATTTTACCTTCTGTGAGTAGTATGAGAGAGTTTATACAAAAGCTTCAAATGAGAGAGCTCATGAAGAAAGATTTACAAAATTCCTGTGAGACAACTGCCCTTGATCCAGGGAAGTTTCTCTATCAGAAATTACAAACTAAAGCCCCCAAGAAAAGAAAACCAGTGCCAACCATTATGACAGATATAGGGCCTGCTTATATAATAAACAGACGTATTTGGTATCTCCCTCGACCCAAGAAACCTTTACCTCAAGTGCCTGACCCCCCTCTGCCTTGCACAGGGATTTATGATAGGCATGGGCAAAGAATAGTTAATATCAAAGGAAAATGGGCCAAATATAATCAAATAAATTTCATGGGAAGGTTAGCTAGGAATGGGCCACTCTATTGTATTAGATCAACAGAGGATAAAAAACACTACGAAACTATGTTAAAAAGAAAGACAGAAAATCTGGCCAACTAAGAAAAAAATAAAAGCTTTAAAAGACTTTATAAAAATAGTATAAATGGACATAAACAGGAGTTAGATTGCCTAAAGAAAACTGGCAAAAGCTGTGCAGAGTTTGCTCAAGCAAGAAACATCTAAGAAACAATAAAATCATTTTTTATACCTATCCATAAAAAGAATCAATATAAATAGAATAGGAAGTATTGGGGCTAGGGTATAGCATGTTTGCTTTTGCAAGCTAATTAATTATAAATTGCTAAGTAACAAGATTAAAGTTTAACAAAGGTGAAAAAATTAATTGATACATATTGTTTAAAATCATCGCTGTGTAGCTCTAAGCCTGGGACGCTTCGCTGCTTGGGGTTTAAGTTATTGCCAAAAGTTAACAAATAAGTACTCCTGCTACTGCAAAAAAAAAAAAAAAAAAAGACTCAGATTCACTCACATACTGGTGTGCAGTGTTTTCTGTCTCTCACTCGCCGACTCCCTGACCACCTTTGGGACCCCTGAGCCCTGCCGCAGCTGGACTCCGGCAAGAAAAAATGATAAACACAATAAATGAAATGCTGAACATATCTAAAGACATAATTTTAAAAAAATCAAGTAGCACTGCAAAAAGGTGGAAACCTTGCATGAACAATTATAAGAAAGCAACAGAATTCCTGAAACAGATTCAAGGATATATCCAGGAAATAAAAAATTCCATCAAAAGCAAGCAAAACTCCCTGAGTGAATGTGAAGATAGATGTACAGACCTAGAAGACAAGATTGCAGCTAATCAACAAGAAATGAAAGATCTTATAAAAATAACAAGGAATCAGGAAATAACAATTCAACAGTTGCAAGATGACGCAAAGAAAAATAATGTAAGATTGATGGGTGCAAATACAAACTGTGACAACACAAATGGTATCAAAAGACTATTTACAGAAATAATAACAGAAAATTTCCCAAAAATGGGAAAGGAAACCGCTATACAGATAAGAGAAGCATATAGAACCCCAATTGGCCATAACCAAAATAAATCTACACCCAAACATATAATAATCAACATCCCAGAAATTCAACCTAAAAACAATATTAAAAGCTATTAAAGAAAAGAGACAGAATACCTATAAAGAAAGCCCATGAGAAGCACTGCAGACTTCTCAACACAAACAATGAAGTCAGCAAGAGCATGGAGTGAAGTATTTCAAATCCTAAAGGAAAACAACTTCCAAACCACATTGATGTATGCTGAAAAAGGGTCCCTCAAAATTGATGGAGATACTTCAATGACAAAGAACAGCTGAAGAACTTCAAGACCACCAACCCAACCTTGCAAGAATACTGAAAGATATTTTAGATGGACACAAAAACAACTATGACTCCAAGAACACCAACAGAAAAAAAGCCACTAAGCAAGGCAGAAAATTAAAGAGAAAGGAAAGGTCAAGAACCAATATCACAGTCAATATATAACTATTAATGTAAATGGCCTCAATTCACCAATTAAAAGAAACAGACTGGCAGAATGGGTCAGGAAACAACATCCAACCATATGCTGTATACAAGGAACCCATCTAACCAAAAGAAAATTCACAGACTGACAGTCAAAGGATAGAAAACAAACTTCATGAAACAAGAATCCCTAAAAAAGCAGAAGCAGCTATACTGTTTGCAGACAATGTGAACTTCAAACCAAGAATGATCACAAGAGATAAAGACGGTCACTACATACTAGTTAGGGGAAAACTTCAAGAGGAAGAAATAACAATACGAAATATATGTGCACCAAATACAGGAGCACCCAGCTACATAAAACAAATATTAATAGAAATGAAAAATCAAATAAGCTATAACACAGTTATAACGGAAGAGCTTAAAACCCTTTGACACAAAGAGACATATCAACTAGAAAGAAAGTAAAGAAATAACAGAATTAAATCACACTTGTGAACAAACGGACTTAGTAGACATGTACAGAGTGTTCCATCCAACATCAACAGAATATACAATTCTTCTCAGCTGCACATGGGACATTCTCTAAAATAGACCATATTCTACCACATAGAACAAACTTAAGTAAATGCAAAAGAATTAAAAATATCCCATGCCTATTATCTGACCACAGTGCTATAAAACTGGAAATTAATCACAAAAGAAACTGCAAAAACTCCATAAACACATGGAAATTAAATAATATACTCCTGAACAATCAATAGGTCATGGAAGAAAACAGTATCTATAAGTAAATAAAAATACAAACACATCTTACCAGAACCTGTGGGATACAGTGAAAGCAGTCCTCAGAGGGAAATTTATTGCAGTGAAATCCCACACCAGGAAAACAGAATGAACACAAATAAACAACCTGATGCTACACCTCAAACATCTACAAAAAGAAGAGCAAGTCAACCTCAAAGCCAAAACAGGGGAAAAATTATAAAGATCAAAGCAGAAATCAACGTAAGAGAGACTAAGAAAACAATACAAAGAACTAATAAATCAAAGAGTTGGTTCTCTGAAAGAATAAATAAAAATCAATAAGCCCCTAGACAATCCTATTTCTAAAAACGGAAGAAAAAAACTCAAATTCAAGCAATAAGGAATGAAAACGGTGAAATCACTACAGATTGTGTGGAAATACAGAAGACCATCAATACCTACTTCGAAAACCTTTACTTTCATAGGTTCCATAACACAGAAGAAATGGACAGATTCCTAGAAACATATGAATTGCCAAAGCTGAATCATGATCTAAAACTGCTGAATAACCCAATTTCAGTTAGTGAAATTGAAAATTAATTAGAACCTTACCAACAAAGAAAAGCCTAGGTCCTGACAGATTCACTGCAGAATTCTAAAAGAAATTCAAGGAAGACTTAATGCCAACACTCCTCAAACTCCTCAATGAAACTGAAAGGGAAGCAACTGTACCTAACACATTCCTGGAAACAAGTATTACTCTAATATCAAAACCTGAGAAAGACCCAGCCAAAAATGAGAACTACAGGGCAATCTCCCTAATGAACATAGATGCAAAAATTCTCAATAAAATAGTAGCAAACAGAATGCAGCAAGTAATCAAGATAACTATACACCACAACCAAGTGGGGCTCATCCCAAGAATGCAGGGATGGTTCAACATATGCAAATCAATAAGTATAATACACCATATCAATAGAGCCAAAGAAAATCACATGATCATCTCAACAGATACAGAAAAAGCTTTTGAGAAAGTCCAACATTCATCCATGATAAGAACTCTATGGAAAATTGAAATAGTCTCTACTTCAATCTGATAAAAGTCATCTATAACAAACCAACAGGCAGCGTCATTTTAAATGGTCAAAATTAGAAAAAAGATTTGCATGTCAAAAGAAATCTCCAACAGAGTGAAAAGAAAACCTACAAATTGGGAAAAAATCCTAGTCAACTGTCCCTCAGACAGAGGACTTCTTCTAGAACATATAAAGAATTTTTAAAAATCTGGCCCCTGAAATTCAAAGACCCAATCCAAAAATAGGCATCTGAGATGAATACATACTTCTCAGCTGAAAAAATACAAATAGCAAATAAATACACAAAAAAATGTTCAGCATTACTGGTCATTAGAGAAATGCAAATTAAAACAACACTGAGAGTCCATCTCACATCAGGAAGAATAGCCAGGATAAAGAAAACCACCACTAACAAATGCTGCAGAGGCTGTGGGGAAAAAGGAACTCTTTTGCACTGTTGGTGGGAGTGTAGACTGGTGCAACCACTGTGGAAATCAGTCTGAAGGTTCCTCAAAAAGCTGGGACTGGAAGTCCCATTTGACCTAGCTATTGCACTTCTGGGCATATTCCCAGAAGAACTAAAAACATCATATCACAGTGATATATGTGCACCCATGTTTACAGCAGCACAATTTATAGTACCTAAATCTTGGAAACAACCCAAATGCCCATCAACTGAGGAATGGGTAAAAATGATGTGGTATTTTTATACAATGGAATACTATTCAGCTATAAAGAAACACCTCTTGAGGCTTTTATAAGTCAATGGATGTGACTTGAGACTACTAAGATGACTGTATTACTAATTCTCATAGTTCCTGGAACAAAATAGATAACATCATAGGATTAGATCAATTTTCCATGACTATATCTGCTAATTCACGTAAGACTTTCAAAGATAACTATACACAACAACAAAAGTCATGTTCCTACCACCATGTTTTGAAAGTCTACATTGTTATTATTTTGGGCTCTTAGTTATAGTTATTTGTTGTTTTGTTTTCCCTTCTAAGGATAGATGTACATGTATATGCTTATATGTACCTAGAACTTCACCTAAAGGTTTTACAAGGGGGAAGTCAAGATGGCCAATCAGTGAGCAACAAAATACAAAGCCTCCCGGGAGAAACAACTCATTTGCCAGAATAAAACATCCTGGAGAGACCCAGACAGAGGGAGACGGATCCTCTTGACACAGGAAGAATTTAAAACGTAAAAAACCTCGTCAAATACGTCGGGACTACAACTGAAACAGTTAAAAATTTTATGGAACACAGCGTTTTCATTCACAGCGACCCGCCAAGTTTGCAAAGGCCTGAATCTGCACCAGCTGGCAGAGCCGCCCAAACTCGTTCCCGCCACCACTCACAGGAACCACAGCAGTGTTGAAGTCGGGGGTTGGTGAGCCCAACAGAGAACAGAGCCAGTGAAGGGACCTTCATTAACCCACAGTCAGTGCTGGGAATGAGACCACACACACACACACACACACACACACACACAGGAAGGGCACGACCAAATGGGCGACATGTTGGAATCAGGCAAGAGGAGCCTGAACTGGGAGTGACAGAGACTTCAGTTGGTTCCTCCCTCCTCAAAGCAGATTGGTGGGATTTGCTTGGACTGGGCTACGCCCCTGGCTGGGACCCAATGAGCCATCCCAAATTGATTTCCTGTGCCTAGCAAGCACTAACCAGGTGAAGGCCCCTGAAGTTTGGTTGGCCTGGTGGGGAGGGGCAGGCATACACAGCCGCTGCTTACACCTCAATGACAAGAGCAGGCAGGAGAGGGCAGAGGTCCCTCGCCAGCATGCTTCAGAGGAAACATGTCCAACAGGGAAGGGGGCTGGGACCTGCACTATAACCTGTGTGGAGGACCATGACAGGAGAGAGAGGCAGGAAGGAGGAGGTCCCCAGCCCAGAACTCTGAGAGCTCTGATCCAGGAGAGGTAAAATAAGGGAAACTGAGGGCGGCAAACACACAACATCAGACATGGCTTCAATGGACATTTAAGAGATATCTTTGGGACCTTGTACACGAGCTCAAAACTGAAATATTAAATCAGGTAAAGCAAGATATGAGTAGAGTAATACAAGAAATGCTCTCAGGAAGCATCTCTCAGGATGATACAGATGGAAGAAGGGAGGAACACAAAAAAAGGAGAGAAACATTTGATAAAGAATATAAAGAAAATATAGAATACATGAAGCGGATTCAAAGAGACTACCAGGAAATTAAAAACTCCATTGAAAGCTGGCAAAACGCCTTAAACTAAGGATAGACTATCAAACCTTGAAGACAAGTTTTGCAATGTGTGATCATGAAAGGAAAGATCTCTTAAAAATAAGAAGGAAACAGGCAGTAACAATACAAAGGCTAGAGGATGACAAGAGAATCTACAATTTAAGAATAAGAAACATGAACAAAGAAGCAGGAATACATACAGGCGAATTACAAAGGCTATTCACGCAAATAATTAAGGAAAACTTCCCAAGCATGGGAAAAGAAAATGACATTCAGTTATGTGAGGCATAGAGAACTCCAGCCACCTACAATCAAAACAGATCCAATCCCAGACATATAATAATCACAATACCAGAAATTCAATATAAAAACAGAATATTAAAAGCCGTCAGAAAAAAGAAACAGATTACCTATAAAGGTAAGCCCATCAGGATCACAGCTGACTTCTCCACACAGATCATCAGATCAAGACAAGCTTAGAGTGAAATATTCCAAAACCTGAAAGAAAATAACCTCCAGCCCAGGTTGATGTACCCTGCAAAACTGTCACTAGAAATTAATGGAGAAACAAGATGCTTCCATGACAAAGAGGAACTGGGGGAGTTTGTGACCACCAATACAACCCTACAGAGAATACTAAAGGACATTCTAGAGAGAGAGAAAAAAAATACCGGGATTTTAGGAACAGTGGCAGAAAGGCCTCAGTGAGTGGGGCAGGCAGTAGAATGAAGGAGAAAAGTAGACAAACCAAAGGCAGAAAAATAGCATAGCAGAAATGAGGCAGAGAAGAATAACTAGAATCTCTAATATAGATGGCCTTGATACACTATATTGTTAATAGTGCACCAGGATTTAAAACCCACATTACTCACACTACACTGCTTAGATGTAGTATATTCTGTTCCAGTCATTCTACCTGTACTAGATTTGGGGGCAGACAGTAATCCCGAAAATAACAGGATAAATAATATGGTAATCATCCTTAATTTCCTATTAAGTTAATCTAAAGCTCTGTAAAACCTACACTGTTTTACCATGACTGATCATAATCGAATCTGGTTTGTTAGATCGCTGTTTTGTAGATATATTTTAGTCAAAGCTGTTATGATTGATAGTATCAAGTCTGAGAGTACAGGCAACTGCACTGAAGATGATAAGATTCACTAGAATATCCACTCTGGTTAGATTATTACCTGCCTTTGAAGTTTTATACTGTCTACAATGTTTTATTTTTATTAATATTGTTATGTACTGCTATATTCAAATATACTGCTATATTTATTTATGCCAGATGATATAGACAATTCTACTGAAGATAATAAGAAACAACACAGTAATCTAATACAGAAAGGATAGAAATACATGTAGAGATTCATGCATGCGTAGCTATTTACACTCTCACTGTTTGAATATCTATTTTGTATGCTTGAATTTTGTAACTTGAACAACAATTTCTAAGAGGACAATATGTAATTTATCAACTAGTGATTTCTTATTGTTTATCTTTTTTTTGAAATTCTGTATTATCTCTACCCTTTACATGCTTTGTTTCTCTTTAAATAAAAAATATTTTTAAAAAATAATTGATTTTATTACATGTGATAGTACGAACAACTACACTGAAGAAAACAAGACACCATGGTAGCCATTGATGATTTCTTATCATTTTGATTCAAAAGCCAATGATGCTTTTATTCTTGGTTTTGACTGGTTTTAGCATGTTTTCAATTATTTGATTTCAATATGTATGAAGCTATGGACAGCTATTTTGAAGAAAACAAGAAACATTATGATAGCCATTATTGATTTCCTACTGACTGGTCTTGAAAGCCATTAAGGCTCTCATTCTTGTGTTTTGATTGCTTTTATACTATTTTGATTTGTATTAACAGTGTGTGTGAAGGTATGGACAACTATTTCGAAGAAAACAAGAGACATTATGGTAACCACTGATGATTCCCTGTCATCTTGTTTTTAAGTCCTGTGTTGCTTGCATTGTTCTGTTCCAATTTGTTTTGTTTTCTTTTGTGGTTTTATTCTCTTTAAAATTAAAAAAAAAAAAAAGGCCCTGAAGAAAATAGGTACAGAAGGACCTTATCTCAATCTGATAAAAGCCACCTATGACAAACCTCCTTCCAACATATTAAACAGAGAAAGTTTAAAAGCTGTCCCACTAAAATCAAGAACAAGACAAGGATGTCCACTGTCACCACTGCTGTTCAATATAGTACAGTACTCAAAACATCAGCCACAGCAATCAAGTAAGAGAAATAAATAAAAGAGATCATATAGCAAAGAAATAAATTATCCTGACTGGCAGATATTACCTTTATATTGAAGACCCAAAACATTCCACCAAAAATCTCCTAGAACTAGTGAACAAATTCAACAAGGTAGCAGGATACAAAAATCAATGCTCAAAAATCAATTGCATTCCCAAACACCAATAAAGAACTCACCCAGAATAAAATTAGGAAAATAATATCTACCATTCATAACAGAATCAAGAAAAATTAAGTGCTTTGAAATTAATATAACCAAGGAAGTAAAAGACCTCTAAAACAAAAACTGTAATACTGTCAAAAAGGAGGCCAAAGAGGACATCTGAAAATGGAAAGATATTCCTAACTCTTGAACAGGAAAAACAGTTCCTGTTCCTAGAATGGCATAACCAATATTGTAAAAATGACCACACTTCACTGATAAGACTGACTTCACACAAGTCCAATAAAAATATCAAGTGTCATAAGTGGCTGTGGCCTGGCAATCCACAGCTGCCCCAGGGCAAGAACCATGAGTGTCTCCTGAGATCCATGCCATGTTGGAACTTAGGGCACTGGGAAACCAAGCAACTAGCTCACCGCCCTGGTAAGTGGCTGTAGCCCCAAAAGCCATGGCTGCCCCAGGGCAAGAACCATCAGTGTCTCCTGAGATCCATGCCATGTTGTAACTTAGGGCACTGGGAAACCAAGCAACCAGCTTGCCACCCTGGTAAGGGGCTATGAGCCTACCAGCACGCAGGCTGAGATTCAAACATCCATTCTCCTCCCACATCCATTAGAAAGTGGGAGCCAGAGATCTGAGCATCTCTTACGAGGCTGATTATATGCAATATAGCAAATAAGGGGGATTTCCCTTATTTTTATCACTGTTTTGCTTTGTTCTGATTAATGGTATTGCTCTATTTAATATTCATTTTGGTAAATTCTATAATGTTCTGTATTTCCTTTGATTCTGATATACCTGATTGAAAAAACAACTATTGTGAAGAAAACGAGATATATTATGGTACCTATTACTGTTATCCCAGTAACCTGCTGTGAAGTTCTGTACCAATTTCACTACACCATCTCAATTGGCTTTGTTCTGTCTTGTTCTGTGGTATTTTACTACTTTAAAAAAAAAATGCCAACAGTGTACTTCACAGAATTAGTGAAAACAATTTTAAAATTTTTATGGAGCCAGAAGTGACTCAGAATAGCAAAAGCAATCCTGAGGAACAAGAGCAAGGTAGACATCTCAAGGTCAAACTTCAAATTATATTACAAAGCTACAGTGATTTAAAAAAAAAAATCACAGTACTGGCACAAAAACAGACATATCAATCAATGGAACAAAACAGAGGACATTATATGTTAATTTTGTTTCACATATACTAATAGATTATCTTAGAAAGATAGAAGAAAATTTGTGGGCTAGGGATTTAGCTCAGCATGTGGTGGTGAGTTCGATCCCCAGTACAAAAAAAAAAAAAAAAAGAAGAAGAAGAAGAAGAGGAGGAAGAGGAAGAGGAGGAGGAGGAAAAGGAGAAGGAGGAGGAGGAGGAGGAGGAGGAAGAGGAGAAGAAGAAGAAGAAGAAGAAGAAGAAGAAGAAGAAGAAGAAGAAGAAGAAGAAGAAGAAGAAGAAGAAGAAGAAAATGTGTGTTATCTATGTCTTTTTTGTAAGAATCTTTTAGGTTTATGTATAGTACTGTATTGAGTAACTACTTTGAAAATAGCAATACATAGTGTAATAACTATTGTTATCTTTTTATTTGGTTACAAAAATGTGTTTTATTTTTTCATAAAATGTAAAAAGTATTTTTAAAAAGAATAGAGGACTTTATAACAACTTTAGGCATGCTCAGCTATCTGATCCTTGACAAAGGACTAAAAACTACACTAGAGAAAGAGATAAGCCTCTTTAACAAACGGTTCTAGGGAAACTGGTTGTCCACATACAGAAATTTGAATCCAGATCTGTATCACTCACCATGTACCAAAGTAAAATTAAATGACTCAAACACCTAAATGTTAAAAACAAAATCTGCTAGAAGATAAAATAAGTAAAACTTGAAGACATAGGCACAGGAAAAGACTTTTGAGAAAGAATCCCAGTTGCACAAGAAATAGTATCAGGGATGAATCTTCCGTACAGCAAAAGAAACAACCACAGAATGAAGACACAACCTACAAGATGGAAAAAAAATTTTTTCCAGCTTTTCCTAGGACAGAAGATTAATATCTGGAATATATAAAGAACTCAAAAACATTAGGAAACCCAAAATTTTTAAAAATTGAAAAATAGGCAACTAAAATGAGTACACTATGCTGAGCCTGGCAATGCACACTTGTAATCCCAGCACTCAAGAGCTGAGAGAGGAGGATCATGTGAGTCCAAGACTAGCTTGAGCTACAAAGTGAGTCCGAGGTCATGCTGAATTGCATAGTAAGACCTGGTTTCAAAAAGACAAAAAAAATTTTTAAAAACAAAATGAATACACTTCTCAAAAGAAGTACAAATGGCTAACAAATACATGAAAAAATGTTTACCATCTCTGGCCATTCAAGAAATGCAATTAAAACAACACTGAGATTACATCTTACTCTACAAAGAATGGCTATAATCAAGATATCAAATAACAAATGCTGGCCAGGCTGTGGGGTAAAAATAGAACCCTTCTACATTGTTGGTGGGCATGGAAGCTAGAACAACCACTATGGAAGCCTAAAACTAGATATTCCATTCAACCCAGCCACTCCTCTTCCAGGCATCTTCTCAAAAGAGTTAAAGACATATTATTACATTGACATATGCATACCAAAATTTGTAGCAGCACAATTCCTAATAGCTAAATCTTGCAAGTAGTCCATATACCCATCAACAGATGAATGGATAATGAAACTGTGGTATTTATATACAATAGAACACTGCTCTGCCCAGAAGGATAAATAAATCTGAGTCATTTGTAGGAAAATAGATGTACCTTGAGACCATAATGTTAAGTGAAATAAATCAAACACTCAAGCTTATTTTTTTTTTTATTTTTGGGTTTTTTTGGTACCAGGTTTTTTTGGCCCAACACTCAAGTTTAATAACACATGGTTTCACCTAAAATATAAATAAAAAACAAAATACAAGATACATAATAGAAAACAGGGAGATAGATTTTTGCAAAAGAGAAGGGAACCAAGAAAGGGAATGGAGGGAGGGGAAGGTAATGAAAAAGAATTAACATATGTACACATACCAAATCCCCACAAGGAATATGATCATGTGTTACAAACATGTACTAATAAAAAATTAAAATTAAAATAAGAAACTAAAAGTGGGGAAGATAATGTAGCAAAAGCTACAATTTTCAAAGAATGAGACATAAATCAGATAATCACAACAAAATGAACAGAATAATCAGTGGGAGAAAATAAAGAGTCATAATAGTCCAGCTATTCTGAGAAACCTGAAAATAAAAGAATAAAGTGCTTTAGATTCTCTATGATTTATATTGTATAAATGAAGAAAAAAGAAGACATCCATTTTTTAACTATACTACAAACATGCTGCTATGACTTAGAAGTGGTTCATCCTCCCAAGGTTCACATGTATTGAAGGCTTAGCCCCCGATGCAGTGGTTATTAAATGGAACCTTTAAAAGGCCTAGGGCCGAGGATTTAGCTCAGCAGGGTAAGTACCTGCATGGCTGGCATGAGACTGAGTTCAATCCCTGGTACCAACAAAAAAGAAGGCCTACAGTAAAGTAATTAGATCATTATGGGCACTTCTCATCAGAAGAGATCACTGTTTACACTACAGTTATTTCTCATGAGAGTAAGTTGTTACAAAAACAGCAAGAATGGCCATCTACCATAAACATCCTTACAAGAGCTAAGCAGATTATCAGCATCATGCTCTTGTATCTCCAAATGTGCTAAATAAACTTTTCTTTGTTCTCAGCCTCAGATATTTTGTGAACGCAACAGAAACCTAAAATACATGCTCTCAAATAACAAAAAATTTAGCAAGATAACAAATTACAATAAAAAACTATTTAGCAGTATAAACTATATTACAGTGGTACCTCTACTAACCAATGTTTTCGTTTGGTTTACAAACAGATGCTTCTAGCAAAATTTTGTTTTTGACATCAAGTGACAAACATAGCCACAGTCATCTTTCCCACACAAACACAAACACGGACATCTTTTTCAGAACTATTAAACAACTTAAGTTTGTGAACCAAGGTACCACTGTACTTTCCTAACAAAGTAACACAGGCTGGCATGGTGGCACGCTCCTATAATCCTAGCACTCAGGAGGCTGAGGCAGAACCACATGGCCAGACTCTTTCTAAAAAAAAAAAAAAAAAAGTTAACACAAATCAGGTGGCTTAACACAACAAAAATTTACTCTCAGTTCCAGAGGCCAGAAGTCTCAAATCAAGGAGTTGGCGGGATCATGCTTCCTCTGAATCCTCTAAGGTCAGGAGCAAGTCAAGACTGTCCACTCATCACTGTGATTCAGTATAGTACTAAAAAGTTTAGCCTCAGCAATAAAAGGGATACAAGCCAAAAATGAAAATGTCAAATTATTCCTGTTTGCTAATATTATTCTATACTTAGAAAATTCTGAAGATTCCCCCAATATACTCTTGGAACTGAAACATATTCTGTAAAGCAACAGAACATAAATATAGAAAAATCAGTAGCTTTTCTATAATGAGCTTGATGAAAAAGAAAACACAAAACCAATCCCATTCACAAAAGCTTAACAAAAAAGTAAAATATTAAGGAATAAAGAAAAGAAGGAAAATTACAAAACACTGATGAAAGAAATTGAAAACAACAAAGGTCAACAGGACTCCCAATGTCCATGGATTAGGAAAAATGATATTGCTAAAATGGCTATCCTATCCAAGGTGATTTACAGATTCAATGTAATCCCCAACAAACTACTAACTACTTTCTTCACAAAGCAATTTTTAAAAATCCCTAAAATTCATATAGTAGCACAAAAGATCTCAAATATCCTAAGCAATCCTGGGCAACAGAAGAGAAATACTGGATGTATAACAACACACAATTTCAAAACATACTGCTGAGCCATATTAAAAACAACACAAAAACATGGTGTTGGTATAAAAAGAGGCATGAAGACCAAAAGAATGTAGAAACCAGAAATAATCACATGCATCTGCAGTCAATGATTTTGTTAGGAAAAGGAATGACAAACATAAATTGGAGAAAAAAATACCCTCTTCAATTCAACAAACAGTGCTAGGAAAACATGTAGAACACTGAAACTAAATACCTATCTCTTATCTATACAAAATAAACTCAAAATGAATCAAAGACCTTAAGATAAGACCTGAAATTTTTAAATTACTAGGAAAAAACATGTGGGTTACTAAGAAAAAGGATGTGGGAAACATAAAGATAATGACACAAGCAATGTTTTCCTGAATGAGACTTATAAAAAAGAAGCAAGAATTGATGGATGAGATTATACCAAATTAAAAAGCTTCTGCAGGCAGGCATGTAGCTCACTCCTATAATCTCAGCACTCTGGGAAGCTGATAGGAAGACCACAAATTAAGCCCAGCTGGGGAAACATAGCAATTTAGCAAGCCCTGTCTAAAAAATTTTAAAAATAACAACAGAACTAGACACATTGCTCTGGGGTTCAATCCCAAGTACCACAAAAATAAATATATAAATAAAAATTATAAAAATAAAAAAGCTTGGCAAAAAAACAGACCCGAAGATCAATGGAACCGATTAGAAGATACACAAACAGCTCCAGACACACTAAGCCACTTCATCTTTGACAAAAGTGCCAAACCCATTTACCGGAAAAAGGATAGCCTCTTTAATAAATGGTGCTGGGAAAACAGGCTCTACACATGCCAAACATTAAAACTGGACCCATTTCTTTCACCATGTAGTAAGCTAAAATCAGAATGGGTCAAAGATTTTAATATTAAAGCAGAAACATTACATCTGCTGGAAGACAGAGTTAAATAAAATTCTTGAAGACACTAGTGTAGGCAAAGACTTTGTGAACAAAACCCATATTGCACAGGAACTATCACAAATAATCAACAACTGCAATCTCACCTTACCAAAAAGCTTTTGCACAGTGTTATGGTTGATACACTGTGTCATCTTGAGAAGTTTAGAAGTTAACTAAGAGACTTAGCAGGGAACCAGGATCCTTGCTTTGTAAATATTCTCATCCTGTGCAAGAGGAGGGCACAGAGATTTTGTGAGTGCTACACCCAAGGGGTGGGGGTGGGGATGGGGGGGTTCCCCTGTATACAATAGAAGAGGGGAGAAAAAGCTTGGGCCCCCTCTTGTTCTGGCTGCTTTTGCATGGTGCTGCCTTTAAGTGTTGCCCCAGTGGCATGCCACCCTGCCTTGCAGCCAGCTGATTATGGACTGAAACCTCCAGAAACTGTAAGCTAAATAAACTTTTCCCCTTCCTTCATTTTGCAAATCAGCTGATTATGGACTGAAACCTCCAGAAACTGTAAGCTAAATAAACTTTTCCCCTTCCTTCATTTTGCAAATCAGTATTTTGTCTTAGCAATGAGAAAAAAGTAACTGAGACAGGGCAAGAAATACCACTGACAGAGTGAAGAGGTAACCCCACAATGTCAGAGAAAATGTTTAACAGCTGTTCCTCAAAAGATTACTATTGAGAACATATAAAGAACTCAAATCCTCCTCCCAGACTTAAAGGTCCAATCTAAAAATGGGCATCTGAGAGGAATACACACTTCTCAGATGAAGAAACACAAACAGCAAATAAATATGTGAAAAAATGTTCAATATCACTGGTCATTCAAGAGATGCAAATTAAAACACTGAGATTCCACCTCACCCCAGAAAGAATGGCTACTATTATCAAGGAATCAAGCCATAACAAATGCTGGAGGGACTGTGGGATAAAAGAACCCTTCTCCACTGTTGGTGGGAGTGCAAACACTGTGGAAATCAGTGTGGAGATTCCTCAAAAAACCAGTACTGGAGGTTCCATTTGACACAGCTATTCTGAATACCAGATACCTTTCTGGGTATCTTCCCAAAAGAATTAAAAACATTATACCACAGCAATACATGTGCACCCATCTTTACAGCAGCAGAGTTTGTAATAACCAGATCTTGGAAACAACCTAAATGCCCACTGACTGAGGAATGGATAAAAAAGATGTGATAATTTTATACAATGCGATAAAGGAGGATAAACTGGACACTTTTATAGGTAAATAGATGCAACCTGAGAACACACTCATTAGCAAAATAAGACACACATCTAAACATCATATTGTTTCATTAGTGTGAGAAGCTGAAAGAAAAAATGTATGTAGGGCTAGGGATTTAGCTCAGTGGCATAAGCGCCTGCCTTGCAAGCGCGTAGTCATGAATTCGATCCCCAGTACCAAAAAAAAAAAAAAAAGTAAAATATATACATAAAGATAGTTATACTACTGATTTCTTTGAGTTCACTGAAGAGAAAAATTTGTGCTGGTATTGTTCAGACAATTAAATACAGATGTCTTGCACTCTGGGAGAATGATTTGGGGATGACAATGCACAATGTATATACCATTGTAGCCCCCAAATGACAGGCTTTGACATTTTGTTGTATTTGATTTTTTTTTTCTTTTTATCCTTGAAATAAAATGGATTTAAAAAATACATAAGTTTCTACACAGAAACAAGAATGATAAACACAGTGAAGAAATAACCTACAGAGTAGGAGAAGATATGTACCAACTATTCCTATGACAGAGGATTAATATCCAAAATACATTAAAAAGTCAACAAGAAAATAAGTAATCCAATCAAAAATGGGCTCATGACCTCAAACAGATACTTCAAAGGAAGAACTACAAATTGGTAACAAAAATATGAAAATGCTCAGTATCTTTAGCCATCATGGAAATACAAATTAAGATTCCATCTTACCACAGTCAGAATGGTTACTATCAAAACAATAACAAATGGTAGTGAAGATATGGAAGAAAAGAACCCTTATACACTGTTGGTAGTAATGTAAATCAGTACCACCACAAGCAAAACAGGATGGAAGTTCCCTCAAGTCACTAAACATAAAACTACCATCTATGCCACCTATCCTATTCCTAGGTACACATCAGAAGGAAATGAAGTAAGCATACTAAAGAGATACCTGCACACCCATGTTACTGTGGCACCATTCACAACAGCTAAAGATGTGCAATCAACTTAGGTGCCCATTAACAGATGAATATACACAATGGAGTACTATTCAGCCAAAGAAGATTAAAATTATCACATCTGAAAAAAAAATTTTAAAAAGAACAAAAATGTGCAGTCTCAGGAGCCCATGAGACATAATCAAGCAGATCAACATATGTATTATGGAATTCCAAAACAGAAAAGAAACAAAGTTTATTGAAGGAAAAACAACCACTACATCCTATAACTGAGAAAAGAAATGCAAGTTTATTGAAACCCATGTTCTTGATAATTTCAAAACAATCTAAACAAAGAAATATAATGAATTGGTGAAAGTCAGACACAAAAACAATTTTGAAAACAGCAAGAAAAAACCAACTCAATACAAGAAGGACAAAGCAACACAATCCATAGAAGTATCAATAAAACTATTAGCAGATTTCTCAACAAGAACCTTACAGATCACAAAGTAATAATACGATATATTTAAAAGTGCCAAAAGAAGAAAACTGCCACCTAAAAATACTATAACCACTAAAATTTTCCTTCAAAAACAAAAGAGAAATGCAATATGTTGTGCAAACACCTATGATCCCAATACTCAAGAGGTTGAGGCCATAGGATGACAGTTTTGAGGCAAGCTTGGGCTAGAGTGAAACCCTGTCTCAAAAACGGGCATGGGGGAAATAAAATAATCACTGATAAACCAAAGCTAAAAGAGTTCACTACCACTACCTATAAGAAATGCTAAAGGCATCAGACAGCAAACTAAAGTCACAGGAAAACATAAAGTTCTCTGATAAAAGTAAATATACTGACAAATATAAGCTATAAAAGTCCACAGTTTTTTATGTAACTGAAAATTGTTAATTTCCTGCAAGTTTTACAAAATTCCCACAATGGTAACCACAAAGACAACCACCACAAAGTATTAAAATAATAAAAATAAAAAAGGAAAAGAAAAGAGAATCCAAACAACACTAAAGTGACTAAAGTGAAAGGATAACAAAAACTACATGATCACCTCAATTAAAACAGGAAAAATATTTTATAAAATCCAACACTAATTCATGATTTAAAAAAAAAAAATACACACACAGGCACACACGGTTAAAAGTTAATAGAATTCAATAAATTTGCAAGATACAAAATCAACATAGAAAAATCAGTTGTATTTTCTGGACACAAGTAAATACCTAAATACATAACTGCAGATTTTTTTTAAGGCTCATGTATGCCAGGCAAGGTGATACACACCATATAGTGAGTTTAAGGATAGTGTGCCCTATATAGCAAGGCCCTATTACAAAACAAAAAATTAAAATTTCATTTATAATACCATCAAAAGTAAATACTTAAAGATAAATTTAACCAAAAAACTGTATATCCTGAAAACTGTAACACTGTCATTAAAGAAACAAGACAAGGCCAGAGATTTATCTCAGTGGCATAAGCGCCTGCCTTGCAAGTGTGCGGTTGTGAATTCGATCCCCGGTATCAAAAAAAAAAAAAAAAGAAAAAATTTCTGAGATACAAATGTTCCAGTTCATGGATTGAAAGGATTATTATTAAAGTGTCCACAATACAGAATCAATGCCTTCCCTATCAAACTTCCAAAGGTAGTCTTCACAGAAATAGAAAAAAGTCTAAAACTCATATGAAGCAACAAAATACCCCAAATAACCACAGTAATTTTGAAAAAGTAAGTAAGTATGAAGGTATCATGCATCCTGATTTAAAATTGTATTACAGAACTGTATAATCAGGATTCTATGGATTTTTTTGTTTTGTTTTGTTTTTTTGGTACCAGAGATCAAACTCACAACCACGCACTTTCGAGGCAGGCACCTGTGCCACTGAGCTAAATCCCCAGCCCCCAGAACTGTACTAATCAAAACAGTTTGATACTGACACAAAAAACAAATACACACCTTGTACTGTGGTTTTATACTTTTTGGTTTCATGGTTTTATAGGAATTTGTTTTGTTTTGTCTTGCTATGTTTTGTTTTTCCCTCTAATACAGAAAGGATAGAAATACACGTAGAGATTCATGCATGCGTAGCTGTTCACACTCTCACTATTTGACTATCTACTTTGTATGCTTTAATTTTGTAACTTGAACAACTATTTCTAAGAGGATAATATGTAATTTATTAACTAGTGATTTCTTATTGGTTTATCTTTTTTTTTTTGGAATTCTGTGTTATCTCTACCCTTTGCATGCTTTTGTTTCTCTTTAAATAAAATCTTAAAAAAAAAAAAAATACACTGATGGAACTAGGAGCCTACAAATAAGCCCACATATATATTGTCAACAATTTTTCAACAAGGACACACCAAAAAGAAATGACACAAAGAAAACAGGATTTCTCACATGGAAAAGAATGAAACTGGACCCTTATTTTATCACACACACACACACACACACACCTCAAAAATGGACAAAAAGCAGTGTGTTTTTGGATATCACATCAAAAGGTCAAAGTACAAAAGTAAAAATAAATGGGACTAAATCAAACTAAAAAGCTTTTACATAGCAAAGAAAACAATCAACAAAATGAAGAGACTAAAAAAATGCAGGAAAATATCAATATATCTAATACAGATTAATATCTGAGATATCTAAAGAAATCAACTCAATAACACAAAAGCAAATATGATTTTGAAATGGATAAATAACAAATGCAGGGCCAAATACCTGTAATGCCAGCTGCTCAGGAGATTAAAGCAGGAAGATTACATTTTTTAGGCTGGCTTGAGCAACTTAGCAAGCCCTATCTCAAAAGAAAAATCAAAAATGAGTTTAGTAGTGCCCCGAGTTAAATCCTCGGTAACAAAAAAAAAAAAAAAGAGAGAGACCAACCAGTATATGAAAATCACAATGAGATATTAACTCACATCTGTCAGGATAACTATTATCACAAAAGATAAGAGATAACTGTTAGTAAAGGCATGGAGAAAAGGATATCTTTGTATACTGTTGATGGGTATTTGAACTGGTATGACAATTATGGAAGAGTTTGGAGGTCTCTAAAGAATTTAAAAATAGAACTACCATATAATCCAGCAACCCCACTTCTTTACATATATGTATAATGAAATAAATGAAATTACCTAATCTCATAAAGATATCTGCACATACATATTCAATGGAGCATTATTCACAATAGCTAAGATATGGACACAACCAAAGTATCTGTTAATTAAAAATGCACAAAGAAACTGTGTAATATACTCAATAAATGCACAACAAAACTGCATAATGTACTAAATGGAATATTAATTAGGCTTTCAAAACATGATTTTGCCATTGTCACAATGTGGGAAAACTGAAGAATGTTATGCTAAGTGAAATAAGCCAAACATAAAAAGAAAAATACTGCATGATATCATTAATATACTATATGGAAACTATGTTTATAAAGTCAAACACATTGAGGGATGCAAGGTAAGGAAAAAAGTGGGGAGATGTAGGTCTGCAACAGTTTTAATTTTTTTGAGGGGGGCAGTTACTGGGGATTGAACCCAGGACATCCACGCTGTGCTACACCTCGGCTCTTTATTTTCTGAGATAGGGTGTCACTAAGTCACTAAATTGCCCAGGCTGAACTCAAACTTGTTATCTTCTTGCCTCAGTCCCCCAGAGTGCAGGGATAACAGGCATGTGCCACAACACACAGGTTAGTTGGGATCTTAAATGTCCTCCAAAGATCCATGTAATAATGGCTTGCTCTCCAAGGAGGTGCTATTCGGAAGTAGCACAACCCTTAAGAGGAAGGGCCTAGTGGAAGGTCTTTAGGTCACAGTGGGTATGCCCCTGAAGAGGATTATAGTACTCCAGGTCTTCTTCTCTCCTTCCTCTCCCTCCTTTGACGCCTCCCTTTCCCTTCCCGCCTCTACTCTGCCTTTTCCATACACTACCACCATAATGTACTGCCTCAACTGGGCCAAAACCAACAAGACCGATGAATAATGTACTAGAACCATAAGCCAAAACAAAACTTTTCCCTTGTAAGTTATGTCAAGTATTTTATTACAGTGAAAAAAAAAAGCTAACAAAGTTGCAAATATAAAAGATAAATAAGTCTAAAGATCTAATATACAGGAGATAAACTATGAAGGCATTATGTTCAGAACTTTTGCTAAAGAGTAGTAGATTTAGATGCTCCTCCACGAACAAAAAAAAAAAAGAGGTGGTAATTGTGTGAGGTGGTGGATATACTGACTGGCTTGACCACAATAAACTATTTTCCCATGAACATGTACACAGTACCAAAGTATATAGCATAGTAAAAGATAAAAAAGCACAATTGGAAGAGACTTAATGAGCATCAAAACTAGATGCAAATACGTTGGAATTTGAGTTTGAGAAGATAAAAAATGTTCTGGAGATGGATTATGGTAATAGTTATATGACAGTTAATGTACTGCCACTTAAGTAACTTTTACGTTATATATATCTTTTCACAACAAAAAAGGGAAATAAATTAAGGAGGCAGAATGAGATATCAAACCATGAAGTGACAAGAATGTTAAATGTATATTATTAAGTAAGAGAAGTCATTCTGAAAAAACTACACATATTGTTACGATGCTATCTATGTGAAAATGTATAGACAAAACTATGCAGACAGTGAAGTATCAGTGCTTGCCAGTTTCAGGGAAGGGACAGAAGAATGAGTAAGTAAAATGTAAGAGATTTGTAAACCACTGAAACTATTCTGTATAATACTGTCATGATGGACAAATGACATAATTCATTTGTCGAAATCCTTAGAATGTAATTAGATGTGGTGGCACACACCTGTAGTCCAAGCACTTTGGGAGGCTGCAGTGGAAAAATCCTGTGTACAAGCCCAGACTGGGCAACATAGCAACTTAAAGAGACACTGTCTTAACATAAAAAAAAAATTTTTTTTTAAAGTCATATAACTCAGTATGAAGGCCCTAGGTTCAATCTCCACTACTGCCAAAAAAAAGGAAAAAAGAAAAAATACAAAACAGAATAAATCTTACTATGAACTATATACTTTAACCAATAATAATGTATCAATATTATTTCACCAAATATAATAGAGTAATGCACTAGGAAATATGAGGAAGGTATAAGTGGGTAGACAATTAAATTCTGTACTTTCTACATCATTTTTCTATAAATAAAAAACTAATTCCATTTCCAAAAAAAAATGGACTACATAGGCATAATAGCACATGCCTGTAATCCTAGCACTCAGGATGCTAAGGCAGAAGGATCACTGTGAGTTTCAGGCCAGCTCAGACTACATAAGGGAGTTCAAAACCAACCTGAACTACATAGCGAGACCTTGTCTCAAAAAATTAAAAAGAAAACTGGATTAACTTTTTAAAAGGATAGAATATATGGACAGAAGACCACTACATAACTATGAGATACAAACAACACTATAAACAAACAATAAACTACTTTAGAACAGTGTAACATCCATTCTTTTTAAATACACATGAAACATTCCCCAAGTCAGATATTATGCTAAGCCATAAATAAATATTATTAAACAACTGAAATTATATTCTCATATCAAAATAGAATGAAATTAAAAACCAGTAACAGAAGAATTGAGGAAACTCACAAATATGTGAAAAGTAAAAGACTCCTACATAATAAATGGGTCAAAAATGAAATCACAGGAAAATTTTCTCAATTTTTTGAGATGACAAAAAATACCACATTACAAATCTTATAAGATGCAGCTAATGAATACACAAAGGAAAATGTATAGCTATAAACATGTAGGTTACAAATAGAATAAAGAAGCCAGGTGTGGTGGTACATGTCTGTATTCCCAGCACTCAGGAGGCTGAGGCAGGAGGATCACTGCAAATTAAAGAGCAACCTGGGCTACAAAGCAAGCTCAAGGCCAGCCTAAAGTGCACTGCAAGATCCTGTCTCAAAAAAAAAAAAAAAAATTAAAATAAAGATTACTTAGTCTTCCACTTTAAATTACAAAAGAAAAACTACACATAAGAGAAGGAAGACGACATCAGGGAGTCTACTAAAATGAAAATAACCAGTAGAAAAGAATAAAACTAAATCAAACCAAGTTAGCCTTTGAAAATTTTTTAAAAACTCTTTAGTGGGTTTCAAAATCTTTACTTTTGCCGGGGGGGGGGGGAGTATTCACTTACTAAATCAGAAACAAAGCAAGAGATGTCACTACCAACCTTACATTTCTAAAAGCTAACACTGTTATGACAGTATCTAGATGTCCCCCATAAAGCTTCATGAAGCCACCACGGGTGGGGAGTTTTGAAGGTGTCTGGTTTAGGGTGTTTGACTAGGGATCAGGGGTGTGCAAAATGAAAGCCACACACTGGGTATGGGTGGCACCAGTCAACAGTTTTGTAGAATGTAAAGCAACAAAAAGAAGTAAGCTTGCTGCTGCTATTTGCTGCTACCCTCTACCAGAATAAGCCATTTTTCCTTTAACTTTGGACGTCAGGTATTTTGTTCCATCGATGAGAAAAGTAACTAAGACGACTTCTAAAAAACTGCACGTTAACAAACTTGATAACTTAAAGAAAATGGACAAACACCTAGAAAATCATAAATTATTGAAAATGATTGAATACAGAAAAATCTAATATACCTATAGCAAAAAAAGCAACTTAAAAATAAAAAATATTTCACAAAAGGAAAAGCACAGACTCACAGGTATAATCAAGCAAATTTCCAAAGAACTAATGCCAGTCCTTCAATTCTAAAAGATTCTTAAAACTGAAGGAACACTTTCAACTCATTTTTATAAGGTCAGTAGTACCCTGAAAACCAAACCAGACAAAGATATCACAAGAAAACTATAGAGCAATAGCTTGTCTAAATATGTATGTAAAAATGCAACAAAATACAAGTACCATGGTTGAAATCTAAAAGTCCCAGAAGTCTCATATCCTCAAAGTGGGGCTTTTGGAAGATGACTGGATCCTGAGGACACCATTCTCATCAGTATATTACACCATTGAAAAATTCACTGCTGAATAAATACCCTGTTAGGAGATGGCACCTAGTTGGAAGAGATGGGTTAATAGAGGTATATCTTGGAAGATAGGTAGGTAGGTAGGTAGGTAGGAAGACAGACAGAAAGACAGACTGACTGAGTGACTGACTGACAGATACACAGATATCATGTGCTCTCTCTGCTTCCTGACCCTCGTTAAGTGAGCAACCTGGCTTCACCATACACTTCTGCCATGATGTTTGAGCCTTGGAGACAGCCAACCATGGACTGAAACTCCTGAAACAGTAAGAAATTTACACAATGGAATACTACTCAGCCATAAAGAATAATAACCTGGACACTTCTAGGTAAATGGATGCACCTTCAGAACACACCCCTTAGTGAATGAAATAAGACACATGTGGTAAACATCCCATTGTTTCATTAGTGTGACAAACTGAAAGAAAAGGCTGGGATCTAGCTCAGTGGCTCGAGCATTTACCTGGTAAGTGCGAGGTCCTGAGTTCGATCCCCAGTACCAAAAAAAAAGAAAAAAATATGTATACATATTTGTGTATGTATAAAAAAAATAAGATAGTTATACTACTAATTTCTCTGAGTTCACTGAAGAGAAAGATTTGTTCTGGTATTATTTGGACAACTGAACACAGATGTGCTCTGGGTGAATAACTGGGGGATGACAACGTGGTTGCTCTCAATTGACATGCTTTGAAATTTTGTTGTAGTTTTCTTCTTCTTCTTTTTCTTTCTTTTTATCTTTGAATAAAATGGATTTGGAAAGAAAAAATAGCCAAAATAGGAGATTGCAAGATGGCCGACTGAGTGGTGGCACAATAAGAGAGCCTCTCTGAGAAAACGAAAATAAAAACAACACAGACGCTGGAATCTGGCAACATGAAGAAAGACAGACAAAAGGAGAGGAATTCTCACGACCCAGGAAGAGACTGAGGAAAAAGAAAAAAAAAGAAAGAAAAAGAAGAAGCATGAACAGAGGGCTAGAGCTGGGCAAGCCCGGATCACTGTACTGGTACGTCTTAGAGTCAGGTAACTCACAATCAAGCTGAGATCGCAGCCCTGCTGAGAGTGGGGGTTGGTGAGCTCCAGACCCTTGGCTGAAAGAGACACTGGGGCAGGGAGTGGAAACAGCCAGTCGAGCTGCATGAACTTTGGTGAGTGACAGGAACTGAATTCCCCAGATCAGGAGGACTGGCTGGGCGACATTTTGGAGTTGGGCAGGGCCGGCTTGAATCAAAACCCAAGGCAGCATCCGCCAATGTCTCCTAGTCCAAAGCAGATTGGTGGGATCTGCTCGGACAGGGACACACCCCTGGTTGAAACCCAATAGCCAGAGACGAGGCTTTTCTGGGCCAGTAGAGGTACTTTCCTGGCAAGTGCGCTGCAGAAAAACTGTAAGCAACAGGAAAGGCCCAGAGACCTCCACCACCCACCTGTCTGAAGGGGGCTGGAAAAATGACAAGACAGAGAAAGAGCAAAAGGTCCTCAACTGTGGAACCAGGGAAAGTGAGTCAAACAGAGGTAAATGCAGAGGAGGTTGAGAGCAGCAAACCTGTAATGTCAGAGACAGCCTCATCGGAAATAAAGAAATACCTCCGTGACCTCATCATCGAATTTAAATCTGAAATTCTAACTCAGGTGAAACAAGATATAAGATTAATAAAAGAAGTCCGGGGTAATCCTCAAGTAGACACAAATGAAAGAATAGAGGAACCCAGAGAAAGGAGAGAAGCCTTTGATGAAGAATATAAACAAAACCTACAATATATGAAACAGATCCAAAGAGAATATCAGGAAATTAAAAACTCCATTGAAAGCTGGCAAAATCTTTTAACAGAAACTAAAGACAAACTTTCAAAACTTGAAGATAGATTTGCAAAGTATGATCATGAAAGGAAGGATCTCTTAAAAATAACAAAGAACCAGGGAGCAACGATACAAAGGCTAGAAGATGACAAGAGGATTTATAACCTAAAAATAAAATATGTGAATGAAGATGCAGCAACAAATACAAATGAAATAAAAAGTTTATTCACAGAAATAATTAAGGAAAACTTCCCAAACATACGTAATGGAAGTGAAGTTCAGATAAATGAGGCATTCAGAACTCCAGCCAGCAACAACCAAAACAGATCTAAATCCAGACATATAATAATCAGGATCCCAGAAATCCATCACAAGAACAGAATATTAAAAGCAGTCAGAGAAAAGAAACAGATTACCTATAAAGGAAAACTCATCAAAATCACAGCAGACTTCTTAATGCAAACCATCAAATCAAAAAGAGCTTGGTACAAAATATTTCAAGCCCTGAAAGAAAATAACCTCCAACCCAGAATGATGTACCCTGCAAAACTGTCTCTCAAAATTAATGGAGAGACAAGATATTTCCATGACAAAGAGGAACTGGGGGAGTTTGTGACCACCAATCCAACACTGCAAAGAATACTGATGGACATTCTAGAGAGAGAGAAGAAAATCACCAGGGTTCCAGGAATAATAGCAGAAAGGCCTCAAAGAAAGGGGCAGACAGTGGAATGAAGGAGAAAAGTAAACAAACAACAACAGAAAAATAGCATGGCAGAGATAAGACAGAGAGGATTGGTTATATTACTGTTTTATCTTGACTGATTTTATTTGAATCTGATATGCTTGAAAGTGTCAAGTCAGAGAGTTTGACTGTTAACTGCCTTTGAAGTCCTATAATGTCTCCAATGTTTAGATTTTATTAATAGTATAATGCAATGCTAAGTTTATACTATATTTGACAATATAGACAATTTTATTGAAAAGAACAAGAGACATCATAGTGACTACCATAGATCACCTAGTGTTGTGTTTTTGTATGTTCTTTTCATTTTGTGTTTCTCTAGGAATTTGTATTGTTTAGTTGTTTTGATTTGTTTCTCCCTCTAATACAGAAAGGCTAGGTATATGTGTAGAGACTTATACATGTGTACAACTTCTAAGTAGTGTATGAGAATGGATCATAGTTTTTTTAAAAAAAAGGAAAAGAGAGTATTCTAAAGGATATAACTGCATGTATGTTTGAGTGTGTGGAATTAATAACCATGTTGCTAAAGTTTTAGTTGGATGGATGAACAAAACTGACTGCAGTCTCACTGTTTGGATGTCCACTCTGTAGGCTTTACTTGTGTAACTTGAACAACTGCATCTAAGAGGAAAGTATGTAATCATCAACTAGTGATTTTTTACTGGTTACTATTTTTGTTTTTTTGTTTTGTTTTGTTTTTGAGATTTTGTAGTGTTTCTACCCTCTTTCGGTTTCAAAATTCTTTTCTTTAAATAAAAAACTTTAAAAAAAATAGCCAAAATAAACTTCTCCTCCCTTACGTTGCAGGTGTCAATTATTTTATATCACTATGAAGAAGTAACTGATACACCTAGCAAACTAACAGACACTCCTATGTCCAGCAACATATAAAATAATAAATGAAGTAAGTTATTCTCAGAATAGAAGCTTCGTTTAACAACATATTATCAATCAAGATAAAAAAAAATTTAACAGAATAGACAAAAATCAAAATAAAAAACACTCAACAAACTAAAATTGGAAACAAGCTTCGATCAATACAATTAGCCATCAATGAAAAACATCATACTCAAGGAAAAATGATCTGATGTTTTATCCCTGAAATCAGGAAAAACACTAGGACATTTACTCTCACTACTTCTATACTATACTGTACTGAAGGTTCTATCCAGAGCAATTAGGCAAGAAAAAACAGGCATCCAGATAAGAAAAAAAGAATGAAACTACATGTATTAACATGTCATGGTCTTCTTAGAAAATCTGAGAGAATGCTCTAAAAATATATTAGAATTAATATAGTTCAGGAGACATACAAAATATCAATATATAAAAATTGTTTTTATGCACTTGAATAATCAAAAATAAAATTAAGAAAAATAATTCCATTTAGGAAATAACAAAAAATTAAATACTTAGATTAAGAAAGTGCTTTTTATTTTTAATCATCAATACTGTCATCCTTAAACTGAATTTGTGCTACTGTATTCATGTAGTCATCTTGCTTTTCCCTGCAACAGTGTTTATTAGTTCAAAATGATTTCCTTTCTTCTAAGGAGTAAGCCTTTTTATTAAAAATGAATACAAAAGAGGGCACCTTCACAATTATAGGTCTTGAGAAAATGGTAAATAACAATCTTAGGAGAAATGAAATGAGAACTGGAACATAAAGACAGGCACTGAGTATAATTTTAAAAAATGAGTTATATTTAAAATACTAATCTTTCTTTATATGCAGACTTCATACCCTTTTCATTGCTTCTAGACATTCCTAGTAGATGTTGCCCAATTCCTTCCTGTCTCCCTTAATGTCCTCTGTACCTGGTCTGCCATTCCTGACCCTGTTGTCTATCTCCCAGGAAACCTGTCACACATGGTAGTAATATACCTTCATTCTCATCTCATCTTTAGAGAAATTTAAAAGGCAGCTGGATCTTCTCTCCATATCCTAGCCTCTTTCCTCTGCAATACCAAGAAGACATCAAGGGGCAACCAAAAAGCAGCTAGCCATGGAGAGAAGACATGAACATTTGACTGCAGTTAGACTACAACTGCAGATGCTCCCAGAAATAGTGTAAGGAAAGTTTACAACACTCTTCATCAGAATCCAAAGTACTAGTCAGGCATAGTGGCACATGCCTGTAATCCCAGGACTAGGAAGCCAAAGACAAGAGGATCGTCAAGAGTTCAAGGTCGGCCTGGGCTACATAGTGAATCCAACCAAGGCCAGCCTGAAGTACAGAGTGAGACCCTGAGTCAAAAACATAAGAAAAAGAATCTTAAGTACTCACAAAGTATGCAACTGCCTCTTCCTCCAGACCTGCATCTTGACTCCCTAACCAGATCAGGTGGCATCAGTCTGCCTGTTTTGCCCCTGGTGCTCCCTTGAAACCTGCCTCTCACTTGTAGGCTCAGAACCTTGTCCATGGACCAGCAGGATACCTCCATGTATTTCTCTGTGGCTGGGCCACTCGTAAGAATTCCAAACTGGAACTAACTCTAGTGTCATTCTGGGCTCCAGGTGGCTGGCACTTCTTCACCTCAAGCAAAGTCACACCCCAAAGCAACTCCTTTCTTCTTTAACCACTCTGGTCTTCTCCACATCAAATTATGGCCCAGCTTTTGTCTTCCTATTTTAATTTCCTCCTTTTTTACTTTCCCTTTTCTTTGCCTAAATTATTAAAATATTTCCCATACACTTAATTTCCATAAACTACAAAAAATTACTAGTCTTAAATGGGGTAGAAAGGTCTGAGAATGGAATGGGGAAAAGGAAAGATATTTTGATACAAACAAACGCACTACTGGTGTGGTTTTGTATTTTTCTGGGCACATAAAGGGTAGGTATTGAAAAGTCCCTACAGATGCGTTCCTGAGCAGGTGTCAGTAAATACAGTACTGTATTAACTGTTTGGCTCTTACAAACGGACATCAGTAACTGTTGCAGGTCTTGTTTGGAAACCTCAGGTACAATTCCTGGTTTTTCCTAAGTATCAGTGTTTGTATTTTCCTTTTACCACTGCTGTACCAACCCAAATCTTTTTGAAGAAGAGTGCAAAGAGACTGAAAACACAGTTGTTCAGGAATTTTTTTAAAAAGTAAAAGCACAGAGTAGGTCTTCATGACCTCTCATTCAAGAACAGTCTCTTAGAATGACATCAAAAAGCCTAAGCAATGAAGCAAAAAACAGGTAAATTGGACTTCTTCAAAAATAAAAATGTTACGCCTGGTGTCATGGCACACATCTGTGATCCCAGTACTCAGGAGGCTGAGGCAGGAAGATTGCCACAAATTTGAGATCAGCCCGGACTACATAGTGAGTTTAAGGTCAGCCTGGATTACACAGTAGAAAAATGAACACTTCAGTGTCTCAAAGGATCACATATCAACAATAAGACATCCAAAAATATTTTCAAATCATCTATCTGACAGGAGAATTGTATCTAGAATATACAAAGAATTCTTATAACTCAAAAGTAAATAGATAAGTAACCTAACTAAAGAATGGTTGATATCTAGATGTCCCCCCAAAGATTCATGCACTCATATATGGAGTTTTTTAGAGGTAGTTGGATTTAGGGTATCATACTGAGATTAAGGGTGAGTATTACTGGATGAACCCACTAAAGTGGTTTAGCATAGATCTGGGTGTGGATAATGGAAACCCCATTCCGGGTATGGGCGGCACCACCTAAATGGTTTGTAGCCTGGATGGGATGAAAGGAAGAGGAAAGCCTGCTACTTGCTGGCTTCTGCCTACCACACCATAAACTGTTTCTCCTCTGTCATACTGGTCTTTTGTCATGCTCCTTTGTCATACTGGTCTACCTTGGAGTCAGCTGACTATGGCCTACAAACTTAGCTGAAATAAACTTTTCCTCCTTTAACTTGTGCATGTTGGGTATTTTGTTCCAGCAATGAGAAATGTAACTAAGATAATAAGCAAAAGAACTATGCAAAGTAGACATAAAAATGGCTAATAAGGAGGGAAGGGAAAGTAAAAAAATTAAGATGTACTATGTTCATGTACCAACTCCCCTCAAGTACAATAATGTATTACAAACATCTACTATTAAAAATTCTCTAAAAAGTTTTTAAATGGCTAATAAGCATTCAAAGAGATACTTCACACCATTAGCTACAGGGAAATACAAATCAAAACCACAATGAAATACCCCTTTTCAAGTGTACTAGGATAGCTGTGATCAAAAAGTCTATGCCAGAAGCAATGGTAGGAGTGCTGTCATTCACAAGTTCTAGCCCGGACTTAGTAAGACCCTGTCTCAAAAAAAAAAAAAAAAAAAAAAAAAAAGAAAGAAATGTGCTGGGGATGTAGCTGTGTGAAGTCCCTATATTCAATCCCATTACCATACAGACATACACACACACACACACACACACACACAAAATGATGAATGAATAAAGAAAATTTGGTACATATCCACGGTGGAGTATAATTCAGCTGCAAAGAACACACCACATGCTTGCAATTCCAGCACTTTTGGAGGCTGAGGCAGGAGATTAGAAAGCTCAAGTCCTGCACAAGCAACTTAGCAAGATCCTGTCTCAAAATAAAAATATAATAATAATAAAAATAAAAGGAGCTGGAAACATAGCTTAGTGACAGAACAGCTATGGGTCTGAATCCCAGGACCAAAAGGAGGAGAAAAAAGAAGACCATAAGGACAAGATAAGGAGAAAGACAAGGACAAGGAGAAAGAGAAGAGGAAGCCATCATCATCTTTGCATGAATATGGATGGAATTGGGGATTATAATGTTGAGTAAAACAAGTACTGCATATTTTCCCTCATATGTAGAATCTAAAAAAGATGACATGAAACTAGAAATATTATTGGACAACAAGAAGGGAACAAGAGGTGTGAGGAAGGGTAATGGGAATATGGACATAACCAAAATATATTACATGCATATATGAAAATACCACACTGACACCCAGTACTTTGTAATATTAATAGGCAGTAATAAAAAAATACATTTAAAAATAGACAACCAGGTTTTACCTTCCAACATAGCACTTAGCTTTAAGTCCATCGATGGACTAATCCCATGATCCAGTCACCTCTCAAAAACCCACCTATAAGAGTAAGAAGCTTTGGAAGGACATCTAGATTTAAACCATACCAGTCATACATTGCTAGTAGGAATGTAAAATGGTGCAGCTACTTTGGGAGATTATCTGGCAAGTCCTTAAAAGAGTAAATAGAATTACTATGCATTACAGCAATTCTACTGGATATATATCCAGAAAAAAAAAAAATTTTTTTTTGTCTTTTTGAGACAGGGTCTCGCTATGCAGTTCGGACTGAACTTGAGCTCACTTTGTAGCCTAGGCTGGTCTCCAACTCACAACAATCCTCCTGCCTCAGCCTCCTGAGAGTGCTGGAATTACAGGCGTGAGCCACCACGCCCGGCATATCCAGGAAAAATTAATCCATATGGCCACACAAAAATCTGTACGTAAATGTTTACAGCTACATCATTTCTAATAGCCAAAGATAAAAAACAAAAGTCCATCAGCTGATGAATGACTAAACAAAATATTGTTATGCATAAAACAAACTACTGGTATTCAGCCATAAAAAGCAAGCTTCTGGCATAGACTATATTATAGATTAATCCTAAAAACAATATGTTAAGTGAAAAAAGTCACAAGAAGCACATATTCCATTTACGGAAATATACAGAATACATAAATCTACAGAGACAAATACAGTAATAATTGCTTAGGGCAATGGAAGACAGGGAGGTATTAATCAAAGTGTACAAGATTTCTTTTAGAAGTTAGGAAAATGTCCTAAAGTCAATTATGGATAATGATAGTTCCTATCTACGAATGTAATGCCATTGAATGGTGTACTTTAAAATGTATGCTATGTGAATTATGTATTACAGCTGTTAAAATGCTCTCAAATAAGTCAATTAAGCACTCAACACAGTAAGTAAAATAAGAAAATCAAAGTAAGCCTAAGGAAAAAGTGAAAGATAAAAACTGTACTACTGAGTTTTAAAAAAGGAAAAGAGGACTGAGGATGTAGTTCAGTGGTAGAATACATCCCTAGCATGTACAAGGGTGTAGGTTCAATCCCAGCATTGCAAAAACAAAGGAAAGCAATAGACTCAAACTTACATCCCAGAACTGTTTCCCTGGGTGAAAAGAAATGAAATAAACCTCCAACCAATTAAATAAAGAGAAAAAATGTAATTGCATAAAATTAGGAATGAGAACACGGCATATAAATTGAAAAATAAAGAATACTATATAACACTCTATTATAATTAAATAGAAACCCTTGCTGAATGATTTCTAGAAAATCATAAATTACCAAAATAAACTCAATAAAAGGAAGAGAGTTTATGTGAATAAGACTACAACCCTGAAAGCAATCCAGGCATACAGTAGTTTCACAGATGATATTTTTCAAATATGAAAGAAAAACTCCTATATACTTTAACTGTTCCAGGGTATTGAAAAACAACCCTAGTATTTTTATGAAAATTGCATAATATTGACAAGGTGAATGATTCAGGCCTGAATTTTTCTCTCTCCTGAGAAATGGTAACCTGCCAAGTAGGGAAGTGGTGAATGTGGGGTTGGGTCCTGAGGGAGGAAACAAAAAATTTCCAAGCATTGTTTGTGACTTAGCCAAAAGCTGATACTGCATGCCTGTAGTTTCAGCATTTGGTAGGCTCAGGCAGGAACATCATCATGATTTCAAGGCCAGCCACCTTGAACTACCTTGTGTCTCAAAACACAAAACAAACATGCAAACAAAAAAGTTGGTGTTATGCTTTGTATCTAGACTAGATGTTCCCTAAAATTCATAGGCTCATTGGTGAAGCTTTTGGGAGGAAACTGGATCATGAAGGCATGTTACTCATCAATGGACTAGTCTACTGCTCAGTTTGCAGCTAAAGGTGAAGCCTGGTTGGAAGAGGTAGGTCACTGGGGAAGTGGCCTGGAAAGATCTCTTCCTTCCTTTTTCCTTTCTCCTCTTTGATCTGTCCCTCCACTTCCCACTGTCATGCTGCCCTGCCTTGGACCCAGCTAATATGGAATGAAACCTCTACAAACTGTGAGCCAAAATGAACATTTCCTTCTTAGCTTTATAGGTGTTGGGAATTAAGTCTCAGCCACAAGAGACCAATAATTTCTAATGATTCAACCCACAGAACTAAATCATCTTCCTCAGCCTGGCTCAATCACAAGAGAAGGTATCTGAAATGATCACTGTTAAACGGTCTGTAAGGACCAGCATGAAAACAAAACAGCAAAGGCTCCAAATTACCCAGCCCTTGAACTCTTAAAAAGACTAAATTGTTAGATTCATCACATTTTGCTTGGAATTTAAACAGTTTCATGGCTTAGCTCTGTCCCAATAACAGTGATATAAATTTAACAATCCACTTAATAGCCTTACAGCCACCACCAGAACATCCTTGTTACCAAGTGAGATACATTGGAGAATAAACTGAATACTAGAATTTTGTCATTTAACTTGAGAGTACACTGAATGAAATTGATTATCCTATTTTTTTGTCTCATCCTTTGAATACTTTACACTCCATTAAATCCTTGATAACAAGCCAGATGTAGATGGCACATGCTTGTGATCCCAGCATTTTGGGGCCTGAGGCAGGAGAACTACTACCCTTTAGTCATTACCAGTCTATGACCACACTGCTCTATCCAATATGACAGTCACTAGCCAAGCATGGCTACTGAGTACCTGAAAAGTGTTTAAAACAATATCAGACGAACTGAATTTCTTTCTTCCTTTTCTTTCCATTTTGTTTCCCTTGCCTTTCTCTTTTAGTTTCCTTTCATTTTTTCTTTCCCCTTTCCTTTTTCCTTTTCCCTATTTTCCACTGTTAGGAATGGAACTCGGGGTTTTGCAAAGGCTAAGCAAATGTTCTACCACTCAGTTACACCCCTAACCCCTCTAATGCTATATCAGCTCTTTCTGTACTTCGTGCTTTCTAGCTTTCCAGACTGTTTGTAGCTGCATCACAACTTCTTGCATACCCGGTCCTTCTCATGGGTTGGGGACTCCCTTACTGATACAAAGGAGGGTCCACAGAAGCGCAGCTGGCAGGGAGCCCCAAAACAAACAGATCTGAAGTGTACCTAATCCACAATATTTCCTCGGGGAAGTATTGCACTTCACTTAAACTAACTGCTTATTATCTCCCCAACAAGCTATTCCCTGGGCAACCAAACTCTCCAATCCTACTAAAAAAAAAAAAAAAAATCATCTCTTAACTACACGCTCTGGGAATACGGGCTCCCCTGAACATCTGTTGTAGTTCAAAAGGCCCAGGACCCAACAAGGTGGAGGAAACAGGAGATGACTTCGTCAGAAAGAACCAGGGCAACCCCCAGCCACCGCGGAGTCAGGGCCTCGGCGTCGCGGCCTCGGAGGCGTTGTTTATCTGACAGGCGCCACGCGGCGTTGCCCGGCGGCCCCAGCCCGCGCAGCCCTCCCCTCTCCCGCCCGGCTCACCTTCGCGCAGGTCCGCTCGCTAGGCGCGTAGCTGAACCCTGGGGGCCGGGTCGGAGGCGGAGGAGCGATAACTTCAGGGCTCGCCAGCAGCCAAGCTTTGGCCTCCTCATCCTCCCGATCTTCAGTGTCCTCGGAGTTCGTACTCGCCATACTCGCCGGGCGTTGGAACTCGTAGTTAGAGTCTGAGTCCAACTCCCGCCCCTCCTCTTCCACCACCTCCTCCGACATGGTCTCACCCAAGGATACTGGCTCCTCCGCCACCGCCGTCACCTTCTCCACTGTCTTCTCCTCTTCTTTCTTCTCCTCTACAGCCGCCTCCTCCTCTTCCTCCCCCTCCTCCAGCTCGCCGGGCCAAGGGAGATCCTCAGGCTCCATGTTGGCTTCTGGCTCTCGGCGGCTGAGGAGGAGGAGAAAAGGAGTACTGTGGGGCGGGGACGCGAGCTGACTGGCGGTTGCGGTCGCGCGCAGGCGCAGATGGCGAGACGGCCTCGCGCGAAGCGGGGCTGGGCGAGAGCGCGCCGGTTGCTAAGGACGCCCTGCGAGGCAGGCGGGAAGGCCATAAGTGGGAGAATCGCTAGAAGCGACGCAGTCACTTTGCTCCCGTCACTGGCAGGGATCTTGCGCATAGTACTGTAAGCTCACAATAAACCCGGACTGGGCTTCTCTTGGGAAATAGAGGGCTCTTGCACAGGGGGCATTTAGCCCCTATTTCTGGTCCTATACATAGGAGAGATCAAACCCTAGGATAAACCCAAGATAACTACACTGGTAAATGATAGATTTTTAAAGGATTTTAGAGTTTAGTGCCTATACTACAGACAGTACATATAGAGGGCCATGAACCTTCTAGTGGAAAAGACAGAATTGGAGAGAGAAAATATTAAGTTAAAAATTTAGTTGTGGCATCAAAGATGGTTTGAATCTCGGTGTCACCACTTACATGTGACTTAGTGTCTGTAAAATAAGGGAAATGCATCTCAAATGGTTGTGCTAATTACAGAAACTAAAGGAATTAACTAATTCCTTCAACAACCAAGGTAGTCTTAGTGATAGGTATTAGTTACTTGTTGTTGTACAATAACTCACTAAATGCTCACATTTCTGTAAGGCAAGTATTACTACCAGATCAGCATAAACTCAGCAATAGTAAAAATCTGAAAATCAGACTAATGACTTGCCCTTGAGCAAAAAGTGAAAAGGGAGGGTGAGGAAGTAAACCAGTAGCACCTGCAGACTGGCCTAATACTATTAACTAAAGTTTAGAGTGAAAAGGGAGGATGAGGAAGTAAACCAGTGGCACCAGCAGACTGGCCTGATACTAAAGCTTAGAGTTGTTGGGAGCTGGTCTGGCATTTATAGCTATGCTATAATACATCGTTCATTGAACATAAACAACCTCATAATATGCTACCTTAATCTGTTTTCTGTTGCTAAAAACAATATCACAAGGCTGAGAATGTTAAAGAAAATAGGTTTATTTTGGCTTACATTTCTGGAAGTCCAAGGCCAAGGAACCACATCTGATGATGATGGTGTTGCTGGCAGAGTCCTGACAATGGCTAGAAACAGGCACACATGTACGTGTCTTCCAGTCTCTTTCCTTCTTCTTACAAAGCCATCAGTGTTCAATCATGGTGCTAATGACCTTATCTAATCCTAATCACCTCCAAAACTCCTACCTCTAAACACTACAGTTAGGTTAAGTTCCTACCCTTTTAATACCTCACAATGAAGGTTAATCTTCAACATGAATCTCAGGACAAATCATACTCAAACCATAGCAAACATCAATATCACATAGGGTTATTGTGTGACTGTGAAGAAACAAGACCACTTCATAATCTTGTCTAAACAGAGACAAAAGCAGTATTGCTGTACAAATCACAAATCTATCAAACTTCCTTCTCTTACATGTCATTTGTGTGTCTGCTGCCTCTTCTATCAATTATTATCTAGCCTGACTGTATTTTTCCTACTAGTTAAGATTCATTAAGAGGCCTAGTCATAGAACCGCCCCCACTTTGACATCCAGTTCAGAGCAAAGCTCTGCTTCTTCAAATTTTATCCTTAAATCAACTAACACACACCCAAATCCTATAACTCTTAATAGCATTCTCTTATGCAAATACTTCATAATTCTCCATGATACATGGAACGAATAACCAGCCCAACATTGTGCTCCTGGTGATCTTTAGCCCTCTAGAACAGTGACACAGTAAAGAATGCAACTATGTAAGTCTGTGCCAGTTTCAAACTTACTGTCAGTGGCATGCATTCCCAGTTACCAGACTTCTGGTTTCTGCTTGAAAACATAATACCTTCTAATCAGAGTTTTGTTGAGTGCATTCTAGGTTCCAAGCATTGTGCTAGGCTAGGGAGTAGGAATGCTGCCTTCTAAAAACCAGTATCCATGGCCCAGCAAGTGCATCCGCTAGTATTTCCTTCTGGTCAGAGTAGCAGCAGGTATTAGATGAGACAGGACATGAGCTGATGGTTTTCTTTCCCAAAGAGCAGAGAGTATCCTGGCCACCTATGCTTTGTCAATCAGACTTTTCCTATTGCCTGTGTTCTCTTTTGTGCTTCCCTGTCCTTATCCCTGAGAGGAGTTCTGCTTTCACCGTAATTGAGATTCAGAAATTCTGTTTCTCTAGGCAAGATGCCATTATTATTATTATTATTATTATTATTATTATTATTATTTTGGTACCAGGAATTGAACCCAGGGCCTAGCACTTGCCAGACAGGCACTGTGCCATTGAGCTACATTCCTGACCCAAGACCCCTTTAATGTGGTAACAGATCTCTTCCATTACCTGAAGAGAATAGTGACTTTAAGTATTCTTATTCGTTGGCTCCATTTTCCATCATAGCCACCTTAGAGATCTTAGACATCCAGAGAACTGAAAGGGAAAGATTGTAGAGCATTTTGGAGATATCTGAAACTGCTCTCCCAACACATACACTTTTCAATTAATTAATTTTATTGATAGTGTACATTTTAAATATACATAATGATCACATTAATCACAGGGAATTTGTACCTGTACATGATATATCCTGATTCTTCTTTTTTTTCTCCATTCCCCTCCTCTTGCTTTAACCCCTCCTTCCCTCCCTGACAAAAGCTTTCTTCCGGTTTTTTCCTTCTATTCTCTTTTTTTTCTTTTCCCTCCCTTCCTTTTCCCCTTCCCTTCCCTAGTTTCCCTTCCCATTTGAACATTTTCTTCCCATTTCCCAACATCTATTATACATTTTGGTTCTTTTTTACACTTCCAGTTTTTCACACCATACCATAAAGTACTATTGGTACTAAAGTACCATGTATTTAAAAAAAAAGAAAAAACAGCCTGGGGATTTAGCTCAGCAGCAAAGCACCTGCCTGGCAAGCACAAAGTCCTGAGTTCAATCCTTGGTACCAAAAAAGAAAAGAAAAAAAAATCCTGATCCATTCATCAATTGATGGGCATTTGGATTTTCCCCCAAGCTTTGGCTATTACCAACTCTGCTGCTATGAACATAGGTGTGCACAGATAGTTGTGGTATGATTCTTTTAATTCTTTCAGGAAGATATCAAGAAGGGTGATAGCTGGGTCGAATGGAACCTCTTCTTTTAGTTTTTTGGGGAATCCCCACCTGATTGCCTCAGTGGTTGCACCAGTCTACATTCCCACCAACAGTAGAGAAGGGTTCCTTTTCTCCCACAGCCCTGCTGACATGTTTTATTCATTGATTTCTTAATAACCATGGTTGCTAGACTGAGATGAAATCTCAGCATTGCTTTAATTTAAATCTCTTGAATGACCAGTGATATTGAACATTTTTCATATATTCATTTGCCATTTGTACTTCATCTGAGAAGTATCTATGCATTTTAGTTGCCTATTTTTAAATTTGGTCTTTAAATTTGTTTTTTTTAGTTCTTTATATATTCTAGGTATCAGTCCTTCATCTGATGAACAGTTAGCAAAATTTTTTCCTACTCTGTGGATTGACTCTTCACTCTGTTGGTGATTTCTTTTGCTGTGGAAAACCTTTTTTTTTAATTTTAAAGAGAATAAAACAAAACAAAATGGAAAACCTTTTTTAAAAGTTGTGCAAAAGCTTCTTAATAAGAGGATTTGTTGATTCTTTGTAATATTTTCTGTGTGATTGACACACAACTTTTATCACTCATAACACACTATAATATTTCCAGTTGTGACTCATAAATGCTGTGCAAATCAGATAGGTAGGTAGACAGACAGACATAGTTTATCTTTTATACTGACTATAAGATTATGGCAAAGGGTCCTAACTAAAAGTGTTAAGCATAAATTAAGGATTGATATGCTCAGAAAGAAAAACTACTATTATCTGTAATAGCTGTCAGTTAAGGCAGAGGCCCAGAGGATGAGTAGAGACCCACATGGAAGATGGGTTCTACCTATACATTTTGAACATGGAATCTTATATCTGACACTCATGGTTTCCGTTTCTAGCTTTCACCCCTTATAGCTGCACTACACCTAAATGAGCACACAAAAACTTCAGGACAGACAACCCTAAATAAAGCCTATCTCTATTGCCCCATGTCTAACTTGTCCACAAGTTCAAGGAGCTTCTCAGATTGGACCTGACCTACTCATAGTTTAAGCATCTCTTTAACTTGGAACCAAGTGACAATGAAGAAAGGAACAAGGAATATCAAATGTTATTATCACCTCTTTCTTCTATTCCTTTTCTACCTTTTTTTTTTAATAAACAGAGCTTGTGAAAGCAAATGTAAAGGAAATAAGTCTTCATTGGGGCTTTGGAGTTCAACCAAAAGGCAAAGGGCAGATTTCAGAAAAAAGTGAAAAAACTGACTTCTTAAAAATACAGAACACTGGAGCACATACATACCACTAGAGGGTATTTGCATTTCCTATTCTCCCAGGTAGACTCATTGCTCATTCTTTCACTTCATTAAAATTCTTGATGTCAGCGATCTTCTCTTATCATTTAGCCTCAATGCCTATCTCTATCCCTCCTTCAACCACTTATCTGCTTTATTTTTATTTATGCATCTATCATTGCTGACATTATATATGTTGTCTAGTTTTGTTCCACCCACTAGAATATAAACTTTATGAAAGCAGGCAGGCCAGCTTTTTCACAGTTTTAGCTCTAATACACCACATAATTATGCCTGTCACACAGCTGCCTATCGGGTCCTTACCTAGATCCCAAATCTCCCAAATGAGTGTATGGTGGAGGTTAATAAAAAGAGACAATTGTAATGATTTTAGGGCTCCAGGAGGGTCAAAACCCTTTAATTAAGCTCAAGGCTCTGAGGGCTAAGACAAAGACTTCTCTGGATCAGTCTATTTTTAATAGTCCAACAAGGGGCGGAGAAACTGAGGAAAGTGCAGGCAATTCACAGGACCTTGGAGTCACTTCAAGGACATCTCCAAGTAATGAATCAAGTCAATTCATTAGAACTGTCTTATCATGAAGGCATGCTAGAAGTGAGACAGTAGTAATGGCTGTGGCCTGGCAAGCCTCGACCACCCCAGAGCGAGAACCATAGGCATTTCCTGAGCTCCACACCATGTTGGAACTTGAGGCACTGGGAAAACAAGCAGCTAGCTCACCGCTCTGGTAAGTGGCTGTGAGCCTTCTGGTGCACGGGCTAAGAATCAAACATTCATCCTCCCCTCCCCCATTAGCAAGTGGGAGCCAGAGATCTGAGTATTTCTTGGGAGGATCAATGTATGCAATATAGCAAATATGGGGGATTTCTTTCTACCATCTCTTAGAAGGCAAATATCTTTATCACTGTTTAGCTCTGTTCTGATTAATGGTATTGCTCTATTCAATATTCTGTTTTTATAAGTTCGGTATTTCCTTTCATTTTGCTGTACCTGATTGAAAGAACAACTATTGTGAAGAAAACAAGATATAATGTTGTATGTATTACTGTTATCCTGGTAACCTGCTATGAAGGTTTTACCAATTTCACTACACTGTCTCAATTAGCTTTGTTCTGTTTTGTTCTGCTGTATTTTACTAACTTCAAAACAATAATAATAATAATTTTTTTTAAAAAAAAAAGAGAGATAACAAAGTAACAAAATACCTCCAAAACTCCCAACTCCCCCAAAGCTAATCTATGGGGAATGGATGAGGAGAAACACAAAAACAAAGCAACAGAATTATACAAGTTGATTAAAAAGTAAATAACAACAATAAAACAGATTAGCAAAGTACTGAGCAAGCTGAAACATGATATAACTAAACAGACAATGGATTTAAAAAGCAAAAGGAGGAAAAGAAAGTGCTCTAAAGAATATAACTGCATGTATGTTTAAGTGTGTAGGATTGATAACCATGTTGCTGGGTTTTTGTTTGTTGAACAGAACTGTTGCAGCCTCACTGTTTGAATGTCCACTTTGTATGCTTTAATTTTGTAACTTGAATAACTAATATCTGAGAAGACAACATGTAATTTATCAACTAGTGATTTCTTACTGTTTTTTTTTAAATTCTGTACTGTTTCTACCCTTTTTCTGTTTTGTTTTGTTTTTTCTCTTTAAATAAAATTAAAAAAAAAAGAAGTGAGATAGTAGGAGTAAATTCTGCAGCTGCAGTCTCTATCTACTTACTTGGGGTTGGAGCCAAGTGTCTGCTGCTGTGGCCTTATCTTGCCCTTTGAGGTGTCTCTGGCCTCATAGATTACTACAAAACTCAGCCTCATAGATTACTACAAAACTATGATCAGTGATTCATAGAGGTTACTTACTATGATTCAGCTCCTGTGGCCAGGCAAGGGGCTGAGGCCTAGGACAGACTCACAGATAAACA
>PVLA01012702.1:0-42305 GCA_004027455.1 Hydrochoerus hydrochaeris | reverse complement strand
TGCCTGGTGGGGACAGAGCAGTGTGGGCTCCTCTCCTAACTCGGTCCTCAAGAAGGTTGCCTGGTGGGGACAGAGCATGTGGGCTCCTCTCCTAACTCGGCCCTCACGTAGGTTGCCTGGTGGGGACGGTGCAGTGTGGGCTCCTCTCCTAACTCGGTCCTCACAAAGGCTGCCTGGTGGGTACAGTGCAGTGTGGGCTCCACTCCTAACTCGGCCCTCACGAAGGCTCTGAGGGGCACTGGCCTGCACGGCGGCACCTTTAGCAAATATTAAATTCATCAGCTGACACAAAGGCTTTGGGCTGCTATAACATTGTTTTGGCTGTGTCTAGATGTCCCCCCAAAGCCTCCTGGGGTTACAGGGGGAATTCTCAGAGGTGACTGGATCTAGAGTGTGTGTCGCTGGCATTAGGGTATGTGATTACTAAAGTAGCCCACTGATTGGCTTGGCACAGTTCTAGCTGTCGAGTATTTTGTCTCAGCCATGAGAATAGCAGTCTCCCACGAGGCTAGAAAGTCAGCGTTGCTGACACTTTCCATCTCAGCCTGGCACCCCTCAGCCATTGGCCTCCTGGATGACTCAACAGCACAGTCACTGGACTACTCTAGACCTGGCTGGCCCCATCTGGATCCGAAGGGCTCCCCAGGCTCTGCGCCTCCCTCTTTCCTTCCTTTGTGTCCTTGGAGCATCACCATCCCCAAACCAGGAGGAAGTGCTTTCCTCACTAGTGCCTATGTGTGTGCACACGTGTGTGCACGTGTGCTGCAGGTGGGAACTGGGAGGTGTTCCTGTTTCCTAAGGAAACGGGGATGGAGAAAGGTGATGGGGCTCCATGGCAGCAGTCTGGGAGCTGCACGCTGTCCAGTGCTCCTGGGGGACATGGTGCTTCCTCGTTCAGGGCATTGGGTCTGCTTCCTTGTGCAGGCAGGGCCAGCACCACAGCGGGAATGCACGGGATGCTCCAGGGCTTGTCCAGGCTGAGAGGGTCAGGATTTGACTTCGGGGGGCACAGAATGTGGAGTCCACGGCCTCGCTGAGCACTGTTCTCCCCTCAAAAGTCTGCGGTCCCCACCCCTCTGGATTTCTGTGCCTGAGTGACACAAGGGCCTGGCTCCCTCAATGGCTGTGTGGTCTGCCAATCACCTCACCAGGTAGAGTCCTTTCCCAGTACGCTGCTGACCCATGGAGCAGGACCACAGTGCACTGCCCTCTGCACACCCACCTCCTACCACAAAGCCTGGGCCAAACCACCAATCCTTGGTGTCCACAGGGCTTATTTGCATAAAGCCTAGCTCACCCCGTGTGTACTTCTTCTCCAGGTTGCTTACAGCACTGAAGGTAAGTCCTAGGCGGGCAGCTGTTATACTGTTCAGCAAACAGTGACAAGAAAGAATTCTGCACAGGTTTAGTGCAGATGCAGCTGCTAATGGTCATCTCTGTCCAAGGACGACTTCTACCCCTTGGAGCAGAGCGCTGATTCCCTGGCTGCGAAGGCCGAGCTCCTCACGTGTCTCCTCATAGTCCAGAGTTCTGGCTGTGGCCGCCCAAGCCAACAAGTGCTGGGCTTGTCCGCCTCCCTGTCATCCCTGCTCCAGGCCTTGTCCGCACCCGCTCAGCAGCAGCTCCGACAAAGGCCCGGCGTCTGGACAGCGCTCCCGGGAGCAGGCGGCAGAGGCCTCCACAGTCCAGGAACCTCCAGAACAGCACATGGCGCTCTGTCCACGCTGAGAGATGCAGGGGGCTCAATTACAGTTCCCTGAAGATGCTTTCTCTAAAATAAGAAAGCTCACAGATTTCTCAACCCACAGAAATCGCTGACAGCTTTGTTTCCAACCCAGCAGGAGTAAAAAAGAAGCTGACAACTTATTTTTGCAGGTTTTGCTCATTCAGGTCTATTTTTAGACTGTTTTCCTAAGTCAGGAAACCAGAATAGCAGCGGGCCACAGAGCTCGGCTGGCTGAGCAGGAGCCTACTCCCCGCCCTCCTCACAGCAGCCCCCCAGGGGCCCCCCAGGGAGGGGGCGCTCTGTTTCTAGAAGCGAGGTTCGGGGGAAGGGCACCCAGAACATGGCAGTCACATTAATGCCCGCTAAAAGGCTATTAATACACAGAGAGGCCCACAGATGCCCTTGACTTTTAACACAGCAGTTCAAATAATCCCCTGTATTTAAACAGATTTCTTAACTAAAAGGCCATGCAACCCTATCTGGGCTGTTAAGATAAAAATTAACCTATGGAAAAGAAAGCCTACTCGGAAAGCTACACAGAGGCCCTGCCCCTTCCTGGCGGGGCGCCCTCCCCTGCGGCCAGCAGTGACTCACGCTTTTCTATGGAAAGGCTGGCGGTTGCGGCCTGAAAGCCACCCGGGGTGGGAAGCTGCTGTGAGTAACCGGTGACAGGCAGCGCCACCCTCGCTCCCACTCCCAGAGCAGAGCAGGCTGCTCTCGGGCCTTCCAAGGGCTGTGGCCCTGCAGGCGGGGCAGGGTGGGGCCCCAGCCTGGCCCCCTGGCTGAGGCTCCTTGCTATGTTTAGCCTCTACTGTCAGCGTCCTCTGCCTCCTGTCTTGAGGGACCTGGATCTCAGACACCACCTTTCTCTCACACATTGGCAGAGTCTGCGAGCTGCGAGGGAGGCTGCAGGGAGGCTGCCAACGAAACCACTGCGACGGGCACTTGAGGCTCCACAGCGCGGATAACAAGCCTGTCCTGCAGCGAGCAGCCGCTCTGTGTGCGGCCCGGGGACAGCCCGGAGCACAGGAGCTCCTGTTCTCAGCTGCTGTGTTTTTCAAAACAAGCACCCAAAAGACACCACACACACATCTACACGTGTGTGCACACACACATGCATGCACACATGCAATCCTCCTTGGGGAACCAGGCGGCGGAAGCCATCCTGAGTGAAATCATGACACAGGACTCTGCAGCCACAATGGAGCTGATCCAAAACTCGAGTGCGGCCAGCAGCCTCTTACCTGCCCCCTTCCAGGAGGCAGCTCTGTACTGATCAGGGCCACACACGCATAGGCTGCACACACATATGAGGACCAGCTGCCCCTGCTCTGTGCCCGCGCCAGCTGCTGGGGTGGAACTGGGTCCCCAGGATGGCTCGCAAGTCCACATTTTACCCCTCTCAGGCTTTACGTGGAGCCTGGTGCAGGAGGCCGTGCTCCCCCAGGCTCAGCTGAGCACTGGAGCTCAGCATGTGCCAAGCTGCCGGGGAAGGCAGAAAGCAAGCACCTTGGACAGGATGTCGCCGGAATGCTACGTGGCATCATGCCCAGCCTTTGGCAGCCATGTCTTCGGTGGTCACCAGTGGAGCATCGGAAACTCAGAGAAACAAGGTCACTGTGAAAGTCTGCTCTCAGGAAGGAAGGAGGGCAGCAGAGGGCTGGAAAGGGGGCAGGTGAGTAAACTCCTGTGTCTTCCACCCTTCACCCTTCATCTTCCTCCTGACAGAAACACGGGGCCCCACTGCAGGTGACCCGATCTTACACAGCTTCTGCATCATGCATTTGCTCACAAGAGAGAAAACCACCTCTTGCCCACTTTAGAACTCACAGGAAACAGGCTACATCATTTAGAAGCGTTTTCTTGTGTGGCCTGGTCATCCTGCGGCAGAAAGGGACATATCCACAGGCAGCATTCTCCTTCACGCTCCTACCTATGCGCACTTGGCCGCCATGGAACTCGCCGCTGGCTGCATGGGAGTATGACAGTATCAGAAGGAGTGCTGTAAAACAAACCGGGCCCCTTCGACAGCAAACGAGGAAGTGTGAAAGGTAACATGAGCACGCAGAACAGTGCTTCCATGGCAGCCAATCTCAGGAAAATCCTGCTCCTAGAAACGTAATCCCAATAGGCTTCTCTGTTTCACCCAGTTGCTTCAAAACAGTTCATCCTGTTAAGAAGCCAAAAGCACACTTAGTTATTTCCAAAGCACTTTATCCCGAGGCAGCGCTTGGCTCTCTACCTCTGGACAAGCAGGATTATGTCACAGTGTTAATCATTTCCAGGATGGCTGCAGCCGGGTAATGAGAAACTTCTTGTGCAAGCAGTCATTAATCAGAGGCAGCATTGCGTAATGTGTCCCGAAGCACGTGTTGCGGGATTGGAGTACACAGCCGCTTAGTGCGGGCCAGGGCTCGTGCTTCCCACTGACCTTTTGCAAAGCGGAGCTGGAGCCATGTGACGCCCACTGCTTGCCAGCACTGGCCCACTGCCAATCATCAGGCTGGAGGATGGGAACAAACAGGAGGCTCAGCTCCCTCAGAGCTCCCGGAGGAAGGTTCGGCGCCATCCCTGTTTTCTGGCACCGCTGTGGCCAGCTCCACGTCTTCCTCCTCACCATTACAAAGACACCTTTAGTGCTGAAAGCAAAATGGTGCTTCAGGGGTTTCTGGCATTTGTGTTAGAAACAACAGACACTGTCTCACAGGAAGATTGTTGTATAAGTAAGAAAAGCAAAGGGTTAAAGATGCTGAAAGCTGAAGACAAGCACAGAAATCTTGATCCATTGTGTTTGATTTTCTTGAGCAATAAATGTTAGTGAGAAACTTACTTAATCTCACCAGCGTCCTCCAAAGAGAACACTTGCGAAACACTTAGGACAAATATGCTGCAATTATTACATGAATGCGGAGCTTGTGTAGCATAAACTGTTTTCACAGCAGCAACACCAACTCTTGCTCTCCTGGAGAGACTGGTAATTAGCCTTGGTAACAATGGGCACCATGTTTACCGCGCTGGGAGTGGCAGATGACTCACTGTGGTCCTCTGCCTCCAGAGTGGCCGGGGTGCAGGGGCTCCTTTCAGTCACACCCTGGCCTGCGAATGCTTCTTCAGTCGAGCCAAGAGCCAACAGGACATTCCAGTAGCCAGCTAGAAATTTCTGAAGACATATTAGAAATAATGAAGCATCAACTTTCACCTTATTTTGCCTTTTTTTTTTTTTTGAGAAACGGTCTCTTAGATCTCACAAGCAGCTAACGTTTACTGTATTTGAATTCCTGTCCAAGTCTGACAAGTTCAAATTAATAACTAGTGTCATCATCATGTAATGTGCAGCAGTGAAGCCTGAGTTGAACAGCCTGGCAGGAAAGGCTTTTCCAAGACATGAAGCACTAATAAATATGGGCACAGCCATGATTAGCCTCTAAACGCCACGCACACTGGCTGATTTGCTCTGCTTTGTGGCTGCAGCCCTCCCAGACCATCCAACCCCCAGAGAGCCTGGGAGCCCCGTGAGAGCCGCGCACCTCGGCTCCTGAGCCAACCCCAGAGCAGACATTTGTTAGACAGTGCATGCTGTGACTGCAACTCAATCTTCTATATGAGAAAGAAGCATATGAAATACTTGAGGCTGTGATAATAATTCAGTGAATCCGAGCTAGAGCTTGTCAGAAGTCAGAAAGCCAGTTTGCACATGGCATGTACTGACTGGAATCAGGCTGGGATGGGAAGTGATGTGAGTGGACACAGCACAGTGAAAACCTCCAAACTTACGCTTCTCTGTATAAGCAATGAGGACAAAACTGTCAAAGCTTTTTCAGGACCTTGGAAATGAGCCAAAATCTTGTTATACTCCAGCGAGCATGTATTCAGGAAAATGGTGGGAACTCAACAGAACGCAAAGCACTGTGGCATTTTACCTGCCCTGGCCCACTGCCCCTTCCCAGTGTCACACAGACCTTGGACACGAGCATTTGCACAGCTACTGTGACCATGAGTCTTGGTCCACTTTCTAGTGCTCTAGCAGAACGTCACCAACTGGGGGCTCACAGAGATCTGCCCCTCTGTCTGGGGCCAGAAAGTCTAAGGGCATCACATGCCAGGGATCAGAAGCCACCAGCACGTGCATGGTGCCACACACAGGCTCCGAAGGCCTCAGGAGGCTCCAGTGTTCATCTCTGGCTGACCATGAGGATGTGCACAGGAGCCAGGGAAGGCTACAGTGGCGCTGTCAATTGCCTGCCAAGCCCCTGACAGTATCCTCCAGATGTACACAGCCCCTCAGCAAGCACCGGAGCCTTCCTGCTCCGAGGAAAACTCAGTCTGATCCTAAGCTGACCACCGTGTTATACAAACAGATGTCAGTGGCCAAGTTCAACAAAGAATTAGGAAACTGAATAAAGAAACAAATACCAGCAACAACAAACAGCAACTATAGACCTGGGTTGAAAGCAAAAAAGGTTTAATTTCTAGAATTTTACAATTTTTATATTATGTTACATATTATTTTAAAGGCCCATTATGTAACAAAGCATTACTATATAGGCAAAGAAACAAAAAGTTTGACTCATACAAAAAGAAGAAACACAACTGAAACTACTGAGAATGTCCAGATGTTGAAATTACTAGAAAATATTTTAGATTAACTACTTAAAATGTTAAAAGAATTGAAGAGAACTATAAGAATGATACCTGATTAAACAACTAGCAATATAAAGAAATTGGGAGGAAAACATCAAAGAACCAAAGAACAATTCTAAAATTGAAAACATAACTGTAATGAAAAATGCACTAGATTGTCTCAAAAGCAGATTAAAGATGGTAAAAGAAAGAATAAGTAAACTTGGAGCGTTATCATTAGAAATGATCAAATGTGAAGAGCAGAGAAGAAAGAAAGGGTCTCAGGGACCTGTGGGACTTAAATAACCAACACCCACATAACAGGAGTCTGCGGGGAAGAGGAGAGAGAGGGTAGAGAAGTCATCTGAAAAGACTGCAGCCAAAAAGCTTCCAAACTGGGCAAAAGACATGAAATGACAGAGCAAGAAGCTCAGTGAAAAGGTCAAACTCAACAGAGGGGCTGGCTCAGTTGGACACGCTACAAATTGTCAAAAGACAAATGGAGGGTAGAAGCGCAAGATCATGCGTGAGGGATTCTTGGTAAGAGTGGGAGCTAGTTCTTCCTGAGAAGCCACTCAGACCAAAAGGCTGCAGCGCCATTTATATAAACTATCAACCATCCTCTCTCTAGACAATGATCCTTCAAGAAGGAAGGGAAAATTCAGACTCTAAGACACAGAACCTGAGCATTTGTCTCTAGGGGACCTGCCCTCCAAGAAATACTAAAGGGTCCTTCAGGTTAAAATGAAGACACTAGGGAAGAACTCAAATTCACATCAAATCAAAATCGTCGAGAAAAGTAACTAAATACACAGACAGGGTGAGTATATGTCATCTGCAACTTCTTTCTCCTCATAAAGGAATAATTATAAAGCACTATGGTGCATAAAGATGTAATTCCTGTGGGAGAAGGTACAAGGCTACATAAGAGCAAATTTGGCATTAATAAAAAATGGATTTTACAAGTCAAGAAACCAAGTACTGTATAACAAAAGACATGACAAAAATATTAAATAGTACACCAGAAAATACTAAACACAAAGAAGACAGTAATGCGAAAGAGCAAAAATGGCACAACGTGAAGATAATGCACAGCAGACCAGCAGAGCGAATCCGACCCTCCAACGAGTACCTTAAATGTGAGTGGTTACACGCCCAGTCCACGCACAGAGTGTTCTGCTGGCTGTAGGAGGTACTTTCGAGGACAGAGGCGCAGTCAAGTTGAAAGAAATAATACAGAAAAAAAGTGCTCTGCAAAAAGTAACCAGAAGAGAGCTGGTATGGATTTCCTAATATTAGAAAAAATAAACCTGATGTTAAAATAGTCACCTGACACAAAGAATCATGTTCCCTAATGACGAAAGAGTTAATCCACCAAATGCCGTAACAGTTATAAACACATATGCATTTAAGAGCAAAGCCCTAAAAAGTATGAAGCAAAAATCTGACAGAATTAAAAGGAGAAATAATTAATGATTAATTACTTAATAATAAATGATACAAAATAGTTGCAGAGTTCAACATTTCACTTTCAAAAGTGGATAGAGAGAAGATCAAAAAAGAAATAAAAACTAAATATCACTATAAACCCACTGGACCTGACAGACATCTACTGAACACTTCATCCAATAACAATAGAAAAACAATTCCTTCCAGAACCTTCTCTGGAAGAGGCCATAAATTAAGTCATAAAACAAGTATTAATAAAATTGAAAAGACTGAATTAATTTTAAATATCTTCACTACATGCAATGGAATTCAAATTGAAATCAGTAAAAAAGGAAATTTAGAAATTCACAAGTATGTGACTAGAAAAAAAATACAATCCTAAAAATAAAAACCGACACAAACAAAGAGTTGAAGAAAAAGTCACAAGGAAATTAAAATACTATGAGGAGAACAAAAGCCCCAGAGTTTGATTCCTGGTTACTTTCCCTCTCCAAAAAAAAAATTCCAAAAAAACTAAACTAAAAAAAGCCCAAGTGTTACAGGTCCCCAGGACCACTGTTAGGTCTGGTGATTCTCTAGGGGACTCACAGGCCTCAGAACACGTTGTAGTCAGGGTTTACAGGGGAAGAGATCTAACACAGGACACATACTTTATGGGACTATTTTATAATATTCACCCAAAGAGTCAAATGCAGAAAACTGCAGGAAATCTGACCACGTCCTAGAGACCCAAAGAGTCCTCTGAAGGCCTGCATCCCATACCAGTGTCCTCCACGAGTCCAGCTCAAGACCAAGAGCCCGTGGCACTGTCTTCCACAAACCCAGCTGAAGCCCTAGGACCACAACGATGTCTCATGCAAGTCTGTATCAAGGTCAGTGGCGGAAGCTAGAAAGTCTGTGGCAGCAGGGTGAAGGATCTGTGCCAGCAGGCTGAGAATCTGTACTGGAGCCAGGAAGCCATGCTCAAGGTAAGGACTAGGGCTCTCCCAGAGAGAACCGCAGCCAGCATCAGAGACAGTGAGGACCTGCACTCCTCTGATGGTAACAGCTGAATTCACATCAGGAGAGCCAGCGTGACCAGCTTCTTCAGCAGAACCAAGAGCTCACCATCCTCCCCTCCAGTTCTCTTTTATGCTGTTGGCAACGATCCTCAGGTGGGCCCCCCACAGCAGAACCATGCTGATTCGGTTCACAAACTGCCCGTTAGTTAATCCGCCCTAGCACATGATCATAAGCATGGCTCTGACACTACAGTGACAGGATGCCAAGCACGAGCGGTGAAGGGGAACAGTGCAGTGAGGAACTCTCTCCTGGTGGGGTCACGCAGGATGCATTTGTTCCCCAAGCCATGAACGTAAGAACACAAGCGAGGTGTCACCGATGTCTCAGAGACCAAGATCTAGGGTGTCCGCTGGGGGCTGGCCGCATAGCGAGCTCACCAGGCAAATACCCATGTTCCGTATTCCTGAGAGGAAAGCAGATGTTCAGCATAAACTATATCGTTTACACAAACAGTTCAAGGTAACTCTCATTGGAACGGGAATAGAGCGAACCTCCCAAACCCTCGCTTCACAAATGCCAGCCACGACGTAGCCTGACATGTCCTTCCCAAGGCAGCAGCTCAGCTGGAGACGTGAACTCTCTGCCACAAACAGCAGACTAACAGGCTTGGGACGCCCTGAGGCACGAGCAACTGCGGAAGCTGACATTCCAAGGAAGAAAGGTCACAGGGCAGTAACTTAACACGCCACGTTACAAAATCAGAGAAATAAATACCCACATACAAACATCAGTAAGCCTATAATAAACAATATGGTGGAAATAAATGAAATAAAGTATAAGATAAAAAGGAAAATTAATGAAATAAATAGTTCTAAACAAGATTAATAAAATGGATAAAACCAACTAGACCAAATGAGAGGAAAAAGGGCTGAAACTTTAACGTCATGCGTGCCTAAAGTGGAGCCAGGGACGGGGCTCGGCAGCACAGCACCTGCTTGGCAAGTCCAAGGTTGTTGAGTTTAAACCCCAGTACTGGAAAAAAAACCTGTAAAATGGGTTTATGTAAAAATATAAAAAGGAAACCACATGGAATTCTAGGTAAACAATGAGATAGCAGAGCTTAGGGTTAGGAACCAGGGCACGTGTGCCTGTCACACAACAGATGTGGCCCCTGGTGTGGCCCCATGGCCGGGCACTCAGGTTTCACTGCAGCGGTGGTGCTTTGTGATAAAGGAGTGGGCTTTGAGATGCAGTTTGGGCACTCAGACCCTAAAACATTCACCATCACTGACTGAGATCTAATGGGAAAATTCCTAAAAAGTACACAAACTAGTGAAGCTGACTCAAAAAGGAATAAAAAAATCTGCACAGAGCTGAGATAGGAACCACAGCATTTCCAGCACAGACAGGAACAAGTCCAGATGGCTTCCAGAGGACTTTTCAGCCAAATGCTTAAGGCACAATCAGCAGAATCCTCTCCTGATGACTCTAGAAATAGACGAGGGAACCTCCCTAAATCAGTCTAAGAGGCCAGTATTGCCAATACCCTAATCGTTCAAAGACATCACAAGAAAACTACAGACTAAAATTCCTTACAAGCACGGATTCCAAAACCCTGCACAACATGGCAGCAAGCCATGTCAAACCAAAGCGTACACGCCACAATTGAGAGATTTACTCCAGGAGTGCAGGCTGGAGCTAGTTCAGTATCTGAAAATCAACCAGTGAAATAGCCGTATTAGTGAATAAAACAAGTACCACACCATTATCTCAACAGAGGCAGGAAAGGTATTTTTTTGTGATAAAAAAAATAAGCTAGGAAGAGGATCTTTTTTTTAAAACTGATAAAGAGTACCTACAAAAACAATCTATAACTAACGTCATTCATGACTATGCGACTGAAAGCTTTCCCCTTAAAACCAGGAATAAAAGGAAATGTCCAGTCTCGCCACTTCTACTCACCATTGTCCCGAGGGCTTCTGCCAGGAAAACCACACAAGAAAAAGACATAAAAGGCATGCAAACTGGAAAGAAAGAAGTAAAATTCCCTTTGCAAATGACATGATATTGAAAGAATATAGAAAATAGGATATGGAAAATCCTAAGAAATCTACTTTAAAAAATGAGAACTAATAAATTAGTTCAGAGTAAAGGCATTCTAGTTCTACTAGATATCAAGACATAAAAATCAAACGTAAGTTCATAAACTAGCAATGAAACAATTCAAAAATAAAGAAAACTATTCTCTTTGCACTCCCATAAAAAAAGAGTAAGATTGGGTGTGGTGGCACACACATGTAATCCCAGCACTCAGGAAACTGAGGCAAGAAGATTGCCGAGTTTGAGACCAATCTGGGCTTCAAGGGTCATGGTCAAGAACATGAAAAGATATGTTTAGAATGTGAGAAAAAGGTTTGTAAATCCTATGTCTGATAAGGGACTTACATCTGGACTACATTAAGAATATTAAACTTAATAATAAAATGACAACACAATTAAAAATAGGCCAAGTGCTTGAATAGATACTCATCCAACGAGGATATGCAAATGGCCCACAGGTGTCTGCACATCTGCTCCATGTCACAGGTCACCAGGGAACTAACAGCAAATCACACTGTGCTTTTGCTTTGCTGTTAGTACAACGTCTGCAGTAAAGTGCTGCAGACAGCTGGTCTCCTCAAGAAGTTAAACACACAGTCATCACATGTTCCAGTAATTCCACTTTCAAACATACTCCAGAAAAGATAGGCTATTGGCATGTGTACTCACACATGTTTATGGCGTTGTTTATAACAGCCAATAAATGTGAACAACCCAAATGTTTGTCAGTTGGTGAGTGAATAAATGTGGTTTGTACACACCATAAAATATTTCCAGTCATAAAAAGTACTGCTATATGCTGCACCATTGATAAACTTGAAGATACTCCGTTCAGTTTAGAAATCTGACACACGAAGGGCTACACAGTGCACAGCTTCCTTTATACGAAATGCACACCCAGGAATGGGGGACGGCAACCGGAGCCCTTACTAGTGAAAAGATACGGGACAGACAGCGGCCACAGTTCCCCCTGGGTGTGTGCTGAAAACACACTGAGTTACACACCGTGAGAGACTCTGATGTTATAGGAGTTATGTTTATGAAAGGAAAGAAGAGAGCAGAGGAGAGAGAGGACAGGAAGGGAAGAGCAACTGGTGTTTTCTTAACTCTGTCTTCAAGGTTGTGAACCTGGAGTGCTATTCCGAAGAGGCAACGTCGAGCCCAGGAGCAGATGGTAAGGATGCCCAGGCGAGGGCCCGAGGCGCAGGGACTCCTGCCCCTCTCTGGACGAACACGCATGGTGAGATGTGCTTTACACACGTGGCTTCCCTCCGCAGCTGCAGAAGAGCCAGGGCCAAGACCTGGCTCTCCTTGGTACCTTAGTCCAGCTTTCGAAGAAGAGCTTGTCCCTGAAGGAAATGGTCACAGAGTAACACACAAAGTCTGTGGAGCTTCTTTAGGAAATTCAATGTACTTCTTCCTGTCTACACACGCACCCACACACACACGTGTGTGTGTGTGTGTGTGTGTGGGTGCATGCGCAAACTGTAAGTCATGCTAACTGCATGGGCTTGAGGCTTAGAGGTTCCCAATCCTTCCTGAGCCTGGGCTGATACAGGCTCCCGGGAGATCACATGCCTAACCAATCTCAGGAGAACCTGGCCAGGATAAGCATCCAGTGGGTCTTCTCAAGAAAGCGGACATCTCACACCTCACATTCCCATGAAGACCAGAGGAAAAAACCAAACTTTGCAGTGGTCTCTGCGTGCCCGCACTGGTGTTGAACAAATCATTCCCTTACCGGAGCCACTGATTGCTACCAAGATTAATCACACCTCTCCAGTAAGCAGAATACTTCCTGCCAAGCCAAATGCCGCCACTATTTCCTGTTTCTTGGGCACATCACACGTATCTTGTGCTTACATTTTTAAAGCTCTCAAGTTAGGGTCACTTGCAAGCAAGTTATAGGCTTCATAAAAAATGTGTTTCAGAAAAGTGTTAATCAGCAACTCAAAAGAAACGTGACTCAGTGTAGGAGAGGCTCTTGGGTGCTGAAACTTCTTTCACTTGCCAAAGGCTGCACTTTCTGTGAACAGCACAAAAGCTTCATTCAGCTCAGGGCCCAGAGGCTGAAAGTGAAAGTGACTCAAATCTGCTCTGAAAAGGTCAGGAGGGTGCACTCACCCATTCTCCTGGCATCCTCTCAGCCTCTCCCTGTGAACATCACCACCAGAAGTACGCAGTCCTGAGCTGTGTGTGGCTTGGTGACGACGCAGTGACTTCAACGCTTCTCTCCGAAGGTTCCGGCACAGGACACTGCGTACGGAGAATGTCACACACATCGGCCTTTTCGATGCTTCAGGGGCCTCGGCACCAGCTCAGGAGCAGACCAAGCCCCAGGCAAGAAACAACTCCTCTCTTGCAGGCCAGGCTGACCCTGGGGCTGGCCCCCACCTCCTCGCTGATGAGGGAGGCGGCAGAGCAGACCTGGAAACCCAGCAGGAAGATGAGCAAATGGGTTTTCCAGGGCAATCCATCATGCCAGCCTGCCAAATCTGCACTATAAATGTGGCATGCAGGCCTAAAAAACACACTGAAGAAACGGATGCTACTTAAACTGTGGGTATCCCAAAGGACAGGGCAGCTGGCCAGCCAATGCCATCTTCCTCTGCCTCTGGGCCCAGCTCACCAAGCACTGGCACCTGTGGAGCAGGCCATCAGTCAGCTGTGCCACTTCACAGGAGCCTGTCCCCCAAATCCACCTCCGCGGACAGCCCCAGACAGCAGCTTCACATGCCAGCATCCCAGAGCAGAGCCTCAGACCTGGGAACTCTGGAGGAACCTCGGCCACTGATTTTAGTTATGCCTTTGGGCATGTGGCAGAGCAGCAAGGAAGGGCTGGATTGTGGCTTCCTCCTGCTCCGTGGGAGCTTCTGAGGTCCAGATTCGGGCTGCAGTTCCATCGGGAGCAGCAGCGTCTCCCAGGACTTTTTTCCAAGGTGAACACCCAGGTTCTTGGACACATCCTCCAACAGGCCTTCAATGTACAATCTACCTCCTTGCCCCAGTGGGTCTCTTCTAAAATATAAAACAATCAAGTGCCATCTGCATATCTATAGGAGACCTCACAAATTTAAGGCACCTTGACACAGACCACATGGATCCGAGTGGGCATCTGCCAAGATTGTGAACAACTGAACTCCTTTCGCTTGAAGAAGACACTCTTCAATGCCCACATCTCACTGAGAAACTCGCCCCCTAGAAAAGCAGCCTACACCTGTGCCCACTGAGTGGCGTGTGGCGCTGAGAACCAAACACGGGACTTGAGGAAGACCAGCTGTCTTGGGGTCCGAGGGCTTGTCCAGGTTCTCAATGTCCTGAACAAAGAGCTGAGCAGGACACCCACAAGGAGCACCAAAAGCAAAGCCCATTTTGCACATGGAAGCACGTTGAGCTGCACAGGCGGGTGAGGAGAGCCCATGCCCCAAAACGGTTTGAGGGGGTTAAGAATTAGAGTTTGGGGTGGGACTGAGGGATGGACAGACCTCAGGTAGGGCGGGCAGAGCTAGCTGGGAAGAGAGAGGCCTGTCAATCAAAGAGCCCAGGACAGCACCAAAGGGTCCCCAGGGCCCCATACATGGGACTCCCCACGGCTCCCACGAGGGGCACCCAGCCGTGAGGACACAGGTGCTACATGGTCTCCTGGCTTTCCACGGCGCGCATGCTCTGACCCCCAAGGCATGGAGTGCATTTTATTTTGCCTTCTCCCTTTCCCTTCTTTCAGCCTGAGTCTGCTCTGCAGAGCTGGTTCTCTCTCATCCCTTTGCCTCAAGCTTTTCAAATCAACTTTGGCACTGTTTCTGGTTCACCTCATCCAGTTCTTCACTCAAGTCAAGAAGGACCTGGGACACTTCCAGCCAGCAAGCCACTTCTAAAAGAAGTCAGGTTGAGGCTGTGCCCCTCACTGGGCAGTGGTGTTAAAGCCACACAGTCGGTGACATGGAGATGAGGGCTGCCGAAGACCTCTGGGTGCACGAGCTGGGTCACCTGCTCACTTTCTCCCCGTACATGGACTGGCATATTCTGGCCTTGGGCCAGTGTTTAAGTCAGCAGGTGGTGCCGGCCCAGACAGCAGGTCCAAGGCAGACCCTCCCTTCTCTCTACAGCTGTCTTTGGCCACATCTTGGATGATGCCCGGAGACACACTTCCAACTGTTCCCCAAATGCACAGAGGGTGGTCTTGACCCACACCGAGCTCACCCTGGCTCCCTCTTGAGATGTATCGCCGTCAGTGCTGAGTGCTACAGCTTGGTGGGCTGCAAGGCCTCACATGATCGCCATGGCTCAATGCTGATGCTGCCCTGGGCTCCACGGTGCCTTTGCTGAACACTGAGGTGCTCACAAGGACACCCAGTGTGAATCCCCCAGAAATCAACGATGCATTGCTTAAGGTCTCAGTGAGCATGAGGAGAAAACACAGGCACAGTGCCTTACACAGAGGAAGTGCCAAGGGGTGCTGGCTCCAATCGCTACCCTGCCTGCCTCGGTGTCACCAGATTACTCACTAAGTACACTTTCCTGATCTCTCCAAGTCACCGACCAACCCAGGAACACATGTATCACAGCCTCGGGGGAGGGGCTATCTGGCTGCTTCATTAGACAGATTAACAGAGATGAATGTCAAAAGCTGTGGGTTCGATCCCTGCCTCCAGCCCATCCCCACTATGGGGCTCATGCAAGCAAGCAAGTGAGCAAGCGGTCTGTGACCCAGGCCCCAACCCACGTCACACAAAGGATCTTCCCAGGGAGGTTGTGGACAGTAAGTAAAACTCTCTGCAAAGCTCCTGGTAGGCAGCAAGAACTTCACAAATGCAGTTGTTACTGTAACAAGACCCAGTCGCCACTTGCCCAGCTCATTCGCAGATTACATTCAGTGACCTTGTCAAACGGCTCCTAAAAAATACACAACACTGTTTACTCACATTTTGCACTCCAGAGCTCCAACCCAAGCCTCATGCATGGTAAGGACATGCCCCACACGCCCAGCTGAACACTCCTCTATGTCAGGCCCTCTCGAGGAAGCCAAGGTGTGGGGCGCTGCCTTCATGCCACCAGGGAGCTGCCACCTACAGGGAAAGGGCCGGACGCCCCGAAGCCCCAGAAGTGCCCCAGTGCTGATGAGTGCTGTCCTGCCGTGGCATGGTCCTGCCGTGGCGTGGTCCTCCGCATCCTTTATTTCCCCACTAGGAACCCAGGTCTCTTGGGCTGCCCTGAGAATTATTCTGGAAAGCAAACACTGCCTAACGAGACACTGGAGGATAGGAACTATGCCCCAGTTTTTGGAGGTTCCCAGAGGGCTATGAAAATTTGAAGGAAGACATTTCAAAGTGATTTTTAGGGCCTTAGCCCCACCTGCCAATTACTCACATCACAACCTGTGTCCAGCTTCATTTATGTAAAGAAATGGTTAACACAATGCTTTTTGCATTTGTGACACATATACAGCATGTAAAGTTATTCCTTAAAAAACTGTGAGAAAAATAATCTCTATTGCTACTGATATAGCCTGACAAACACTGACATATTTATCAGTAAATATTTAACTCGGTTGGTAGACAAAAACTAGATTATTAAAGAAATGTCTGCTGCCAGGATCTTTGGGTCTCGAATGGGAGTAAATGCAAGACAGATCACCAGAAAAAGGCCAATAGCCAGACAGTGCCAAGCTTGTGTGAAGACCTGCCTGTCTACCACCTCGTCACATACAAAGCGCCTTCTTCCGTCCACACTGCTGGAAAGGCAAAGCTTTGGACAGGCCAGCTGTGAGGATGAAGAGGGGAAAGAAGACTGAAGGAGACCCAGATACCTCAGTATGGAAATCACACTTGAAGCAATGCTTTCAATCACAGCAATGGACTGCAGAGAATCAGACTCTGCTGACTTCCAGAATGTGCTTTCCTTAGACCTTCAGTCACCTAGCGCTCTTTCCTCTTCTGCGCCAAGTTAGAAAGCAGCCAGGGCTGAACTACAGCCACGCGATCTCATGAACAGAGATAAGCAAGATACTTTCCCCTCCACTTTGCTTTCACCACCTCTCCATCATGACCATGCTTGATCCAGGCCCTCCTTTTCTGAACCTTGTCTCACCTAATCTGAACAGTTACACCCACCATGCCCTCAGCTCTGGGACTGACTCGGCTCAGAGGAGGGACGCACGCTCCCCTGGAGCAACTCAGCGCCCCCCAAATCCCTGGTCCATATCAGAACTCCTTGCCAGCAAGAGCACTCTGTCCTCCTGCTGTGTGAAGTCACCACAGGACTGTTTTCAGACACACTTCCATGGCACATCCAGACCTTGTCAGGAAGTCACACAGTGTCAGTCAGGCAGCAGCAGAATGAGTGACTCCAAGTGAGGAGTCATTCAATTCAGCACACGCTTGGTAACCTTTTCCCATTATCCTAATCATCTCCTGGTTGGTGAAAATGGAAGTGGCATTTTAGCATGTCATGGACAGGACAAGTCTGCCCTGGAACTTTTACCGTTTTATCAAAACAAGCACCACCACATTATCCGCAAATTTTCATGCATGAAACAAGCAGTTCAGCAACTTTATCAGTAAACGAACACACACACCATCAGATATAATCACTGGAGAGCCCAAGTGGGATTTTAATAAGCTCCTTTTATATTACAGCAATCAGCTGAGCTGCAGGCTCAGCCCGAGGTGTTAGAAGCTAGCTAGCCCTCACCTGAGTGCACATACCTCAGGAAAGGGGCCGCCCATCTCTGTCAGGAGAACCAGCAGCTGGCCTGTCCACCTTTGTCTCTTACAAGACTTTTAGAACTACAAGAGTTGAACTTCCTAAGTTAAGTGCTAAAAACTTCAGAATTTTAAGAATTAAGCCTAAGCTTTCAAAACACCTGATGGCTGGGGTGGAGAATGCATGGTCTCCATGGGACGCACCTGTACTGCAGAGGGTCCATCTTTGCCCTAGCATGGCTGGGCCAGGACCCGGGCACCACGGCACAAGGCAGTCTGGCTTCATAAAGTGAATGCAAAGAAAAGGGATCTCAAGTTACGTCCACAGTTCCCATTCCCACACACTTCTGTATCTGTGTACCCCCATCCTGTGGGCCTGATGAGACACTCAGGCCTCTGGGGCACTGCTACGGTCCACCCTGCTACTGGAAGGCAGGCATCTGTGTCTGCTGGAGAAGGGGCTGCTGTGCTCACCTGGTAAGGATAGGAAACAGAAAACAGCCCCTGCCCCGTGCCATCTCAGGGTCCACCTTGCAGGCCCTGTTCTTTCCTCCTTTCACCCGGCCAGGACTCTCTCTTCCCAAGGCTGGGCCATGTGTGGGAGAAGGTCTCACAAGTGTGACTGCAGGACCTGTGAGCTTCACAAGCTCTAGGGCCCATGTCTCTGACTGGGTTAACTCTGCATCATCAACACTGTGTTCCAGGGCTATGTGAGGAAGCTCCTGATATAATCACCACAGGAAAGAGTCTTCTGAAGGCCACCAGGCAATGATTTACTTTGCTAAAAAGGATGGCACAACAGAAATGTTTCAAAGATTTCTTTTTCATTAATTTTATTTATATTAGGTAATTTTGATTCAGAATTAATCTTATCATTTTTCAGTTTGAGATGTGTATATGTGTGTGTCTGTTCCCATGTAATACCTTTGAAATTTTATTTGGTATAACTTCACATTTTTGGTATACAGAAAGAATTTTATTTTCTTAACACAGCACAGTAAACATATCTGCATTATTCCCTAGAGTATGCAATATATAAATTATTCACATTAGAAAATTCAGAACAGAAAGCCTCATATGCAAGAAATATTTACAACGTATGCCTAGTGTGATCTGGTTTTGACGGCATGTACTACTAGCTTTACACACCCGGACGTATGGAGGGAGGGACACGTTGGCAGGAGGAGGGCCGGCTCCAGACGCTCTCCTCGCGCACGCGCACGCGCACGCTGATAGCCGCTCACTCCTCACTTTGGTCAGAGATCTCACGCGCTGAGCAAAGGGCAAGGCGGAAAGATACTTCCGGAAGTACACTTAGTACGGTGGCCTGTAAATTTCTGTTGGTTCTATTCTCCTTTATAACGAGGGAGCCTTTTCTCTTTAAAAGCAAGAAGACCTTCCAGTCTGTCTTTTGTTGGAATGGTCTAAAAAAAATGAAACATTACACACCAAAAATTAAAAATACAATTAAAAATCAGTCACGGATTATTTAAGCAGGCTAATCAGATGTTTATTCTAAAATCTTGAAATCTGTCAACAGAGTAACTCTCCTTATTATTTGATCAAATTCATTATCGTTATTGCAAGGATTGTTTTTGGTTCAAATATACTTTGAAAAAATGAATATCCCAGGTCCATGGTACACCTGTTACAAGTGAGAGCCAACAGAGACACACTACGGTTGCTTAAGATGCAGTTTCTGTTACGGTTAACTCTTGTGCAGTGTGTTCCAGGAGTCCGACAAAAGCACGGCCTGTGCCCCCACCCCTTCCGACACCTAACAGGCTCACTGAATTACACACCTGCTCACTCTGACCCGTCTCTCAACTCTCCAGTTCCTTTTCAGAATGTCGCTAAATTGGAATCACAGTTCATGGTCATCTTAGTTGAGTTCTACTTAGCAGTACACACTAAAGGTTGCTTCATGTCTTGCTGCATGCTAGTAACTGACTGCTGTACAGTACTCCACTGTAGCACAGTTTATCCACTCACCTGCTATGAAGGGCCTCTTGATTGCTTCTAGGTTTTGGCAATTATGAATACAGCTTGACTTGCAGGGTTTTGTGTGGATATGTTTTCAACTTATTTGGATAAGTACCAAAAGGCATGATTGCTAGATCATATGCTGAGAGTATAGTTTTATCAGAAACTGTTAACCTGTTTTACATAGTAGTTCAAACCATTCCTGGTAGCAGTGAATCAAGAGATTCTATAGCTCCACATCCCCATAAGCACTTGGTATTTTCAGTGTTTTGGATTTTTGTCATTACAGCAGTTTGTAATTGGCATCTCAAAATGCTTAATTTGCAATTTATTTATGAATTATATGTTGGCATCATTTCTATGATTATTTATCAACTATTTACTTTGGTGCCTGTTCAGATCTTTGGTCCATTTGGGGGGGGCGGGTAATAGGGATTGAACTCGTGACCTCATGCTTACCAGGCAGGAACTTATGACACTGAGCTAAATCCCCAGCCCTTTTGGTCCACTTTTAATTGGGTTACTTATGGTTGAGTCTAAAAGTTCTTTATTTTAGACATAAGACCTTTTCAGATGTGTTCTGTGGATTTTTCTCAGTCCATATCTCTTCATTCTTTTAGCTGTATCTTTTACACACAGAAATTGTTAACTTTATTAAAGATATACATTAAATTTTTTCTTTTATGGTATTTTCAACATTACAGCTAAAAAAAAAAAAAATCAATTCCAAACTCACTGCACTCTCCTCTACATTATCCCCTGTGAATTTTATCGTGTGTTTAGTTTCTGACTGGTTTTGAGTTGCATCTTGAGGAAAGCACAGGCTGAGTGTCCAGACCATTTTCCCATATGCCAATGTCCAGATGTTTCCAGCACGGCCTTCTTCAGGACTATCCTTTTCCACTGCGGTGCCATGCCTCTTCTGTCAGTCAGCTGCCTGCATTCATGTGAGTCTGCAGACGGGCTTTCAGTTCTGTTCTGTGACCTACTTAGTGATTCTTCCACTGGTGCCAGTGTCTGATCTCGGTGGCTCCGTAGGAGCCTTCATTAGGTTAGCGTTAGGCTTGCAGCCAGCAGTACTGTTCTGGCTCTTCTGACTCCCTGTACTTTCCATGTGAACTCTGGAATCAAGCTGGCAATATCACCAAAGTAGGATTTTTACTGAGTTAAATTCATAGGTTGAGTTGGGGAGAACTGACATCTTAACAATATTGTCTTCCTATCCACACACATGGGCAATCTTCCGTCCCCAGAGTGCTCTAATTTTTCACTTACAGATTATGTTTTGTAGATTTACACCTAAGGTTTTTAATTTTTGAGTGATAATATAAATGGTATTGTATTTTAAAATTCCAATTCTAATTTTTCACTGCTGATATTTAGAGAAGCAACTGACTTTTGTATATACACCTTGTTTCACATAATCTTGCTATACTTACTAAAAAAGTTTTTTGTTACCTTTGAGTTGTGCTACCTTTGAGTTTTGGATTTCCCACTTAGATAAACATGTCATCTGTGAGCAGTTTTATTTCTTCCTCCTCAATATGTACATTTTTTACAATTCTTATGTTTTGTCTTACTGCATTGGCTAGAATTTCTGCATGGTGTTGGAAGGGCACAGCAACAGGGGACCTCTTGGCTTTGTCTCTGCCTGGTCTACTCTTGCCTGACCATTAGGTATGGTATCTGCAGGCATCTAGGTACATGCTCCTATCAACTTGAAGAAGTTCTACCCTATTCATAGTTTGTGAAGCGCTTTTATCATGAATGGTAACTGCCTCATAGCAAATGCTCTCTCTCTTTTTTTTTTTTGCACCTACTCATATGATCATATAACTTTCTTCTTTACTATGTTGATGTGATGGATTCCACACGATTTCCAACTGCTGGATTTTCAAATTCCAGTTGGTTGGGAGTACAAATCTTTCTATGCATTATTAGATACAATTGGCTATTATTTCATTAAGGGTTTTGGGGCCAACATTCAGCAGAGATATTTGTCTTTAATTTTCCTTTCCAGTAATGTCTTGCTCTGGTGTAGTTATCAGGAGAATGCTGGCTTCACCGAGTAAGTCAGAAGTTTACCTTTTGCATCTACTTTGTGGAAGAGATTATGGAGACGTGCTTACTTCTCTAAATGTTTGATCAGGTGTGATTTATGCAGTGTGCATGTGCATTTTTGTTTTTTAAGTCTGAAGTTGTTTGTAACACATTTATAATTTAATTCAGAATTAAATTATAATTAATTTAATTCAATTAATAACACAAATATAATTATAAATGTAACACATTTATAATTGTAATTCATTTATAATTTAATTATAAATTAAATTTATAATTTAATTGGGATGTACTCACCAATGACAGGTGACTTATGTATACAAAATGGACGCAGAGTAATGTTCCAGATGCCGCTAATTCACAGCGATGCTGAACTAGTTTCCACTCTTAGGAAAGGGAGAACAACACACTTCAGCTGTTTTAGGTCTTCTGCGGAGTTGAGGGGCATTTTCTTTTTAAATAGAAAGAACTGAGCTATATATATATATAAAAAGAAAACAAGCCCTTCCCTAATGGACTTCTGGTGGTCAGGAAAGAAGGTTGGGAACTCTAGGAAAAGCCAGCACATCTCAAGCACCTCTGCTATACAGCAGGCGCCCTCTTCCTGAGGGAGGAGCCAGGTCCATGCTTCGGCATGACAATGTGACCTACACAGACAGCGACAGCTCAAATGGCACTAACTTCGTCATTCTGAGTTTTCTAAACGATACAGAAGAGTCATCAGTCCATGGAACAGTATCAGTCATGAGAGCTGATGACAGTCAAATTGCAGTCCCGTCTCGGATGGGACGATGTAGTGTTGCTCAGCCATACATAATTTATTTGAATTACACAGAAGGTACACAGGACTTGGAAGGTGCAGCCTCACTGATTTTGTGACTGTGTTACATACCTGAGCATAACAAGCTTCTTCTATGGCTAATCCTGTTATCAAGTCAACCTAAAAACAAAAACAACTCATTTCAGCAGAAGTAACGATTGAAATGAAGGGAGATGCAATATAAATTCAAGTGGAACAGTCTTATTCCAAAAGAACAGAATCCTTCAATCCAGTGCACCTGATTAGAAATACGCACAACTACGAGACCAAAACCAGCCTTTCTGGGCTCCCATCCTGACCCTATCCTGGGCGCTGGTAACTTGAGCAAACTACTTACTTCCTCTGCCTCAGAGAGGCACCTCTAAACAATGAGCTGACTGCACTGCTCAGGGAAGGGGACACTGTGGAGTAAAGGAGTTAATCTATAAACCGATATAAAGCAGGATGGATAAACACGAAGCCAGCGCACAGCAAAGGCTATATACAGTGTTGCTACTACAAACAGACTGAAATAAACCAACTGAGTAACTGCAATCTTACAATACTATAGCACAGCTAACAACCGCATTTTACTGTCATAAAGTCAAGGAAGACATAGAGGCTTGTATATCTTCAAAGAGAAAGGAGCTTTCTTTGAAGTTCCCTACTTTAACCAAAATACAACAGCTGTCATTAGAGACCAAACCACAGAGTGCCTGTGCTGCCCCGACCCAGCCCCACTCCCTCGGGGACTGCAGGACACAGGGGAGATTCACCCCGTGTGTGATTCTTCTACAGAAGCCACGCAAAGCCAAAGGAGGGGAGAGTAGGGCACAGTCTGGACTGGCGAGTTTTCCTTGGCATGTTTTTATAATGTGATAGTGACACTGAGCACATGTGTGACACGTGTGACACACAGGTGTGTGACGCAAGTATGTGTGTGACTCAAGTATGTGTGTGACGTAAATATGTGCATGATGCATGTATATTCATAATGCATGTGTGTGATACATGTGCATATTCATAATGCATGTGTGATACATGTGTATAGTGCATGTGATGCATGTATGACATGTGATGTGTGTGACACGTATGTGTGCATGCCGCATGAATGTGAGTGGCACATGAATGTGCGGCACATGTATATGCTGCATGCATGTGTGTGACGTGTGTGGCACGTGTAGGTAGCACATATACATGTGTGGCACATGTGTATGATGCGCGTAACACATGTGACAAGCATGCATGATACATGTTTGTGGCACATGTGTATGACACATGTGTGACATGTATGTGACATCTATGAGTGGGACACATGTATGGGTGTGTGTATGTTTTCTTGGAGATAATCCATCTTAATGGCAAAGATAAGTGAGCTGCAGAGCCCTGATGAAATTCTAAATTCTGGGATTATGATGATGAATTGGCAATAACTGACAAGCAGAATGAAATTAATGATGCAGCTGAAAAGAACCTCAGGGGCTTTCAGAATAGTTGTATTGAAATACCTATATTTTAGAACATTAACATAAGGTGGAAGTCCAAACATGATGTGCTCAGATTAAACTTCCACTACATTCTAAAAACTCAAGCATTAAGAAACTTACCTCCATCCCTTGATTAATTGCTAATTTTGCCACTCTCATTGCAACAGGTCCCTAAAATTCAAATTAAAGAGACAAACTTTAGTTATGGGGTATGTAAGTACATTGCACACCTCAGTACAATTCAGTTTCCCAGGGCTGGATGCATGGAGTGGCCAACAGCGGGTGCCAGACACCACGTGAAAAACCCGTTCTAGCTTTGCAAGGTCTCAAACAGCAACTGTAACAGCCAAGTCCCACAGTGAGTTTGATTTTTATTGATTTTTGGCACTAGGAATCGAGCTTAGGACCCGGTGCTCATCAGGATGGTGGTCAGGCGGCCCCCAGTGAGTTTGGATGCGTGGCTCCCTTTCCTGCAGGAGCCCCGGAGCTGTCTCTGTGCTTTTAAGATGGGAGTGCCAACATAAGTGCGGCACTTCCCAGACTAAATCCTCAGCATTTAGCTGCAGGGTCGGCACCCTGTGGTGAGTGAGTGGGCTTTGAGCTGCAGCTGGTCTCTGGCGCTGATTTCTGGAAGGTTTGCCCTCCCTGCTCTGGGTCCACAGGCAGCAGCGTGTGCCTGTGTGGTGCCAGCCTGCACTCCTCCATACCGAGCCCCTCCGAGTTGGGTGGGAGGGTGGGGAGTCTCTGGCTCAGCACCACAGCGGTTAGCACCGGAGGGGCTGTGCCATGACTAAGTGGGGCTCGTGAAAGCCCACCCTGGATTTCCACCCCCCTCAGCAGGGGTACCTGACCAGCATGCCAGTGGGCATGCAACCCAGGGTGTGTCCAGGTCACAAAGAACAGGACGCCCACCCAAGGAGGGCACCTCCACCCTAGGGAGCCAGGTACCAGTGGCTCCCTGGACAAGGCCGTCCTCTCCACCTGGCATCTCTCTATCTCTGCTCACAGGTGATAGGCAGGAAAACAGTGTTTTAAATTGGCTTCCTGAGTAAGAGTATATGATAGGTTCCAACAGGCAGGCACACCAGAAGACCCCACAAATGAAATTTCGAGAAACTTGGAGAAGTGTATGAAAATGCATTTTTTTTTCTGATCTACAGGTTCTATTATCAAATTTAACCTATCTAAGCTCTTTAGAAATACTAACCTTATGGAAGTTTTCAATAATTTGGAAGAGTTATCTAGTAAGTAAAGAAACAAAAATAAAAATACAGGATTCTTCCATCTAGACTTGCTTTGGGACCTGGTGTGCAGTTTTCCCAGCTCAGTTTCTGAAGTCACTCAGTATCCCTCACACCCCTGAGGGACCTGGAGAAGCACAAGGATGCTCCCGGGGCGCCCTTCAGGTAGAGGGGAGCAAAGCCACCCAGGACAGTGACACGGCCCTGCTCCCCACAGGGTCAGCAGGCTGTGAGTGGGGTCATGGCGCAGCTGCGCTGCTCTCGGGCTGACAGGGAACATCAGGCCTGAGCATAAGCGCAGAGGGGACTGGGAGGACAGCAAAGAGCCTTGCACGGGGGCAGGGTCCCCCACAGCAGGCAGGGGACCCTGCAGCAGCCCTGGGGCAATCAGAAGCAGGAGGGCCACAGCCTCTCTGAAACCCACCCCTTGACTGCAACTGAGACAGTTTCAAGCTGCCATAAAGTTTCAAGCTGTGGAGGTCAGTAAACCAGTACTGGGTTAACGGTTCACTTTCCCTGACACTTTACTTCTTCTTTAGCGGACATTTCCCTAACTCATTTGAGAAATACCAATGCTGCAACAGCTTCTTGTGTCAAAAGCAGTGCAAATCTTTTTATCTGCTTTCTGCTTATCAGTTCATTGCTCTGCCTCTAGACCCAAGGCTGAAAGCCCCTCGCCCTGCGAGAAAGCTGCAGAAGGGCTGCCCTGAGAGAGCCACTGGCTCCTGGGTTCCCACAAGGCAGAGCAGCCTTGGCAGCGGGCTGTGCGGCTATGGACTCCTGGCCGCAGGGAGGTCCACCCAATGCTCAGGACAGGTATGCTACAGCCACAGCCATGGCTGCACATGGCCCCAATCTGACAGCAAGGGTGCACACGCTGAGGGTCAAGGGCACCTTCAGGAAGCAGATATAAAACTCTGAATAACTGTGGGGTATGTGTGCCTTTTTTGGGAAGACAGTTCATGACATTTCTCAGCGGATTTATGGCCCCAAACAGGTTATAAATTCTGTTTTGACTTCAGAAATGGTGGGGGGGGGGCATGAAACTTCACACTCCATTAGGGCTAAAGGGATTATCACTAGCTGCCGAAGGAGACTCTTCCTCTAGAGTTAAACTCCTTCCTTGCTGATCTGCAGCAGTGGAGTGTCCGGAATGACAGAGCCATCAAGGCACCGTCCTTAGGGGTCCCCGGATCAGCCTTGCTTGGGAACAGTGTGGTGTGTCTGAGTCTTTGCAAGTGTGCCATGAGGTAGGAATGAAATTGGTGCCGAAGTCACCATCAACACACACACAATGCAGTAGGCCCCGGCCCTGGCTGCACAGGACGCCGAAGAGGGCATGGCAGAGCTGCACCTCCAGGCTGCAAGGGTGCGTGCTGATGGGCCTGGGCCGCGGGATGGTCCAGTGGGACACCTGCCCCATCAACTGCCCCACAGAATGACTGAGTGTGAGCACTCGGTGGTAAACAAGGGAAACAATTCCCTAGGCAATGCGCTAAACACTGTTCATATGAAAAATTATCAAAGTGGCACTATGGCATGACCCTAGTTTATCCTCAACTCTTACTATATTTCTGAAAAATCTCACTGTGAACCCAGTGCAACAGTTCCAGTGTTTCAGCCACCATGGATCTGCTGCTGGGCAGGCAGGCATCTGGGCCGTGAGGGCTGAGGAGGAGGCGCTGCAGTAGAGGTACCTGAGGCAGAAACTCTCTGGCTAGGTCCAGGGCCTTTCTGTAGGCAGCGTCACCCTCCGTGTTCTGCTCTAGCACGTGGCTGACCAGACCCACAGCTTTGGCTTCTTGGCCATCGAGCACTCGTGCTGAGAAAATGAGCTCCTTGGCCAGGGACATTCCGATGGCGCGTGGTAACCGCTGCGTTCCCCCTGCAAGGCAAGGCAAGGCAGGCAACGGTGGGAAACCCTCCAGCACAGCGCTGCGCTGTTTCGGGTGCTCCTGCAGAATAACCAGGGCTGTAAATCTGTACGCCACACACAGTCATTGGAAAACGACTTCAGAAGAGAATCTAACACCTTTTTTGGCTTATACAGTTAGGAATACCAAAACAAAAGCAAAATAAAGCATTTTAGAGTTTCTCATCACTATCAAACAATTTCATGTGTGTCAGATAGATGATGCACCCCTAAACGCAACCCACGACCGCCAGGATGCTGGGAGCAGCCGTGGAGAGACGCAGGCCCCGTCAAGCCTGGCACTCTTCTTTCAGCTTAGGTAAGGCTCAGTTGCACATTTCTAAGGACTCTGCTGTGGTGAATGAATTATAAACTTATTTTAATTTAGGAAAGACGAAAGCAGACAATCACTTGTGGAAACAGGCTTTTCCCTATCCTGTTCATTTTCTTCGTCCATGCCCCATCAGCCCTTATCGCTCCTCCCTTTTGAAGCTGTTAGCCCTCAGACATGCCCACTTCCCAGTTTCTGGAAAATCCACTCAGCAAAGTTAGGCCCAGGTGTTTAGTGCCCTTGGGAAGTGATCAGCTCCTTAACAAAACGCTGTGGCACAGACAGCTCTCTATGAAGAGGCGTGTGTGCTGCAGATGGACCTATCTATCCAATTCCTCCGTCGGTTCACACAGTACCTCCCAGTGAAGCCAGACTGCATCAGCAGAAGGCTGGACAGAGGAAGGTAACCAGGTCCAGCCTCTGTCCCATCCCACAAGCACACGGAACAGCTGTGACCTTGGATCTGTCACGCTGCACCCTTAGAGTAGCAGCTGCACGGATGAGGGCACGGGCGGCAGAGGCGGACGAGAGAGCCCTCTGTCCACACGAGCTGGCCTGGTTTCACCTGGTTCACTGAAGTCTGAGCTGGCCTTTGTTCTCTGTATTGGTCACAAGGATCTGAAGAGTAGATGGTGCTTTTATTCAAAACCAACCCCGCTTTTATCCGAAACCAACCCAGCTTTTGAGTTGATCCCTGTGAGCCTTCCAGGTGTTATTTAACCTAGCCAGTCTCCCACCCCCAGCACCAGCACCTCACAGTGCAACCTCCACTCTCTTTTGGAGGGAAAGTTAACCCATTTTTATCCATGTTTCTATGAAAAACAGGAAAAGCAATGAATGCCACACATTTCGAGAAGGCTACCTGTCCTTGAGCTCTTCAGCAAAGCATGCCCAAATCGAGGGACAGAGCTCAGGATGCTGTCCTAAAGGGCCAGAACTGGTATTTTGGGCACACCAGTTCTAGAAAAGTAATGGGAGGCCCACAAGAACTGGAAAAGCCCATTTTCAATAGAGATTGTTTTTGAACATAACGGAGTGATGCTTCTGTCGACCTGCTGTTCTCAGGTGTTGAAACTGCCAAAGTAGTTGAGAGACAGCAGATCTGTCAGTATTCAGCAGAACAACAGAAAATACATGTCTGGAAAGAAGCACTGCTAAATCAGCACACAGTGTCAACGATGATGCTACGCAGTGCAGTAAAAAGAGGTCTGAGACTCCCAGGACGAGCTGCCCGATTCTGACAAGTTCCTGATGGAGCTCGTGACGGCACTGGCCAGGACGCCAACACAAACCATGTAGCCCTTGATGACTGTCTGCACTCAAGGAGCTGCTGAAAGTTTTCATGAGACTGAAGAACTTCATGGATATGGTATTTACAAGGAGCACACTATTTTAAGAAACGACTTGTGCTTGTGTTCTGTGAAAAGTTTACTGTAGACTGCTGAAAATTCACAAATAGAACCCTTGTTAATGTCACACTTTTATTCAGCCAAAACTCAGCATGTCATAGCCCATGGAGCTCACACCCATTCATGCTAGCGCCCAAGAATGTTCTCCAGGAAGAAGAGTCGCACACCCTCAAAGTGAGGGCCACACAGGTGTGCCCTCACTACATGGCAGCGCACCCTAGAGATTGGCACCCCGCTCTGCTCTGTGCACTGCAGGACGGTGCCCTGGGGGGAGTGACGTGAGAGTCAGAGCACGAGAGTTTTCTGTCGGTGACGGTAATGTCATAGGACCCAGAGGAAAATCCTCAATGTCACTTGCCAGGAGCACTGCCCCTAAGACTGGGTCATCTATTCCACCTACTTCACAGAAAAGGAGCCCTGGTATTTGTGCTCTGTGCTTGGAAAAGTACACTTAGCACAGCAGCCTCGAGGCCTCTCATGTCTAGTACATGTCCGCACTGCATTCATCCCCATGGTGACTACCACGCCACAGCACCTACGGAACACACTTCGCTGCTCACTTAATGTCCGTGGCCTCGCTGGTCACTCTGCCTTCCAGCAGTTGTGAATAAGCTGCTGCATACACGAGTTCAGTGTACAAACACTTCTTCAACAAACACCTTGCTTTCTATTCCTCCAGGTTATACCCAGCAGCAGATTGCTGAGTCACAGTAATTCTATGTTTAATTTTTTTGAGAAATCTGCCATAGCAGATGAATCTTTTATACCCCAGGAGAGAACAAGAATTCCAATTTATCAACATACTATACTCACTAACAGTTGTCTTGTTTTATTTTACAAGTTAAATTTCTTTAACTGACAGCCTACATGCACACCTTTTCTTTACTCACTCATCAGCTAATGGACACTCCAACTGCTTTGAATTCTTGGCTACTGTGAATACTGCAGCAGTGAAGGTGACAGTACAGCTGTCTCAGCTTCGTTTCCTTTAGGGACACATACAGAAACAGGTCTGCTGGGTCACAGGGCAGCTCCACTGCCAATGTTTTAATTAAACACGTCCACACTGCTCCCAACACAGGGTGAGGGCTGCCGCTTCTCCGCGTGGCCACTAGCAGCCGCCACTTGCCTTTTTGAGGACACTCCCGCTTGCTGAGGTCGGATAGTATCCCGTCGTGATTTTATTTTGTATTTTCCTGATTATTGATGTTGAACATTTTTTCATGTATCTGTCCACTTCAGTCTACGGCCATTTTAGAATTAGGGTACCTATGTCGTGCCCACATGTGGTTTGGGTTTATTTTGTTTTGCATTTTAGTAATGAGGTTTTTTGGTTCCTTATAAATTCTAGGTATCAGCCAGCTCCTCAGAAAGTTTGCAAGTACATTTTCCCACTCTGTACATCATCTCTTCACTCTCCTGACTATAGCCTTTGCTAAGCAGCAGCTTTTTATTTTATTTTAATTACTATTTTTACTTGAGACAGGGTCTCACTATCTAGTCCAAGCTGTCTTTGAACTCCTGTGTAGTATAGGCTGGGGCTGGACTGGAGGCAATCCTCCTGTATCAGCCTCTTGAGTGCTGCGATTACAAATATGCACCACCAGGCCCAGCTAGCAGCACTGTTTTAGTCCCACTATAATTCCATGTTTTATTTTGCTTTTGTTTCCATGCTTTTTGGGATCTTATCTGAAAAATTCCTTCACAATTTCTATGTCCTGAAGCATTTCCTCTATGCTTTCTTCCAGTAATTACAGTTTCAATTCTCATGTGTAAATCTGCAACCTATTTTTAGCTGATTTTTCTTACTGGTGAGAGAAAATTTTGTTTGTATGTGAATATCCAATTTCCCTAGCTCTCTTGAAAAGACTGCCGTTCTTTAACTCATGTTCTGAGCATCTCTGATGAAAACGACTGACTGTAAATGTATGGGCTTATTTCCTGGCTTCTTCTGTTTTGTTTCACTGACCTACATTCCTGTTTCAATGCCAACAATACAGGGGGTTTTAACTACTGCAACTCTGTTGTGTATTTTGAAGTCAGGATTACAGTGCTTCTGGCTTTGTTCTGTTCAAGCTGGCTCTGGCTAGTTGGGGTTTCTATGCTTTCATACAAATTGTAGAACTGTTTTTTTGTTCTGAAGGAATCTGCACTAAACCCATGTAGATTTACTCTGGAAGGGATGAGTACTTTAACAATATTGAGTCTTCCAATCCACGCCATCAGGTACCTTTCTATTTCCTTCTGCCCTCTTTCACAAATGTTTTTAGTTTTCATGGTAGAGATCTTCCACTTTTTCAGTTAAATTTTTTACTAGATACATATTATAAAAGGGACCATTTCCTCCATTTTTAGTTCATATTATTTGTGACTAGTATATAAAAAGCTTCTAATTTTTAATGTTGATTTTGTATCCTGAAATACTACTGAAGTAGTTTATTAGTCCCAAATCATGTCCAATTTGGACAGTGACAATCTGACTTCCTCTTTTTCATCCTAGATTTCTCCTATTTCTTTCTCTTGCCCAACTGATCTGTTTGCCACAATAAATAAAAGTAGCAGAAGTGAATATTGCTATGTGTTGTGGTCTTCTAGATCTCAGAGAAAGTTTTTAGCCTCTGTGCATTCAGTAGTATATCACCTGTTAGCTAACTGTTATGTTTGTGTTTTTTGTTCTGTTTTGGTTTTTGGTACAGGGTTTCACTAAGTGGTCCTGAATTTTTTTGAACCAGGAATTAAACTCATGACCTTGCACTTGCCAGGCAGGCACTTACGCCACTGAGCTAAATCCCCAGCCCATAAGCCTGAACTTTTTAAGTTGCCAGGGCTGGCCTTGAATTCATCATCTGCTTGCTCCAGTCACAGTGCTGGAATTATAGGTGTGCACCAGCATATCTGGCTTAGCCCTGACTGACTGTGTACACATGCCCACACACACGGATGGTCTTCATTATGCTGAGGTGTGCTTCTGTGAGTAAGCTGCTCAGAATTTTATCATAAAATGATGCTGAATTTTGCCAAATGCCTTTTCTGACCTATGAAGATAACCACGTTCTTTGATCTTCATTCTGTGGATGAGTTGATCATGTTCTGATCTGCATATATTGAATCTCACTGCTCACAGTGAAGACTTCTCGTATGTACTGCTGAATTGGGTTTCCTAGTGTTTCATCAAGGACTTTCACATCTATGCTCATCAAGGATGCTGGCCTGTGTCTTTTTTATGTCCTTGTCCAGTTCTAACAACAGGGTAGTGCTAGTACTGTAGAAGAGTGTGGAAGAATTTCTTTCTCCTCAATGTTTTTGAAATAATTTTGAGAAAAATCGATCTTAGTTTTTTAGTTTCTAAAAAATTTATTTATTTATGTATTTACTTACTTGCTTGCTTGCTTGCTTAATTGTCTGTTTGAGGCAGGGTTTTGCTGTACAGTTCAGGCTGACCTAAAACTCACACAGATCCTTCTGTCTCAGCCTCTCAAGTGCTGGGATTATAGGAGTGCATTACTGCACCAGGCTATTTTTGGTTTTTAAAACAAATTAATTGAGACAGCCTTAAACTCACTATGTAACCCAGACTGGCCTCAAACTCCAGGCAATCTCCCACCTCAGCCTCCCAAGTGATGGAATTACAGGCGTGTGCTGCAAATCCCAAATGTTTGGTAGAACTCAACTGTGAAGCCATCTATCTGGTCCTAGGTTTTTCTTCAACAGATTTATTATTGGTTCAATCAAATTACTCATTTTTGGCCTGTTCAGGTTTTCTATTCTCATTCCATCTTGGCAAGCTGTATGAATTCAGAAATTTATCCATTTCTTCTGATAACAAATTTGTTGATACACAGTCATTCCTAATAATCAGACCTAATAACAACACCCCCTTGTATTTCTGTGACATCAACAGTCATGTCTCTGCATCTCTAATTCTCAGTCATTTTAAGGGTTTGCCTGTTTTGTTTACTTTCTGAAAGAACCAGCTCTTTATTTCATTAATCTTTTGTACTTCTTAAAAGTCTTTATTTATTTCATCTATTTCTGCTCTAGTCTTTGTCATTTAGTTTTGCATTGTACTAATTTGGGGCTGGTTTGTTATGGCTGTGTCTAGATGTCCCCCAGAGTCTCATGTGGTCACAGGTGGGGCTTTTTCAGAGGTGGCTGGATCTAGAGTGTGTGACGCTGGGACCAAGTTCTCAGTGAGTCCACTGACTGGTTTGGCACAGTTCTGAGGGTAGATAATGGGAAGCCCCTCCCTGGGTGTGAGTATTACCTGCCCTAAGCGCATGTAGCCTGGACAGAATATAAGGGGCAGAAAGAGGCCTCAGCATGCTTTGGCTTCCTTGCTTTTGCTGCCTTATGCCTACCATGGACTGTTTCTCCTCTTCAGGGGACTTCTGTCATGTCATCCTGCCTTGGAGCCAGCCAATTATGGACTGAAACCTCTACAAACTGGGGGCTGAAATAACCTTTCCCCTTTAACTTGTGGGATCAGGTATTTTGTCTCAGTAATGAGAAAAGTAACTAAGACACTTGTTTACATATTTCCAGTACCTTGGGATGCAGTGATAGGTTGAGAACTTTCTCTTCTTTGAGATGCAGGCAATGATGGCTATAAAGTTCCCTCTCAGTTCTGATTCTATTATATTGCAGATTTTAGTATGTAATTTCCATTTCATTTGCTTGAAGAAATGTTTAGATTTCCTTCTTCATGTCTTCCTTAATCCACTGGTTGTTCAAGAGTAAACGATTTAATTTTCATGTATGCTTATACTTTCCATAATTTTTCTTTTTAACTTATTTTGGTCAGAAAAAGACATCTAATACAATTTCAACTTTGAAAACTTTCTCCAGGCTTGCTTCGTGTCTATCACATAGTCTATCTTCGTGTCTAGCACATGAATGGTGCTATGCTGCTAAGAATCTGTTTCTGAGTAGCCGGATGAAATCTATTGTGGAGGTCCAGCAGATCCATCTGGTCTAGAGTACAATGTAACTTTTTCTTTGCTGATTTTCTGCCTGAAAGATCTGCACACACCCCAAAATTACTATATAAAAGTCCCTTACTATCATTGCATTGGAGTCCATCACCCTTTTGGGTTATTAACAGTTGCTCTATATATTTTGGGTGCTCCAATATTGGTTGCATACATATTTAAAACTATTATTTCTTTTTACATTAAGATCTTTGATCTGTTTTGTGTTCCTTTTTGTATATGGTATAAAATATTCACACTTTGTCAAAAGAAACTTTCTTAAATAGTTACACAAATATATGATTGGAATATATGGATATATGATTGGATTCAGCATTTCCAATAAAATTTTACCCTTATAGAGCTTCTTTGGTAAAGAAAAATTATCTGTCCTATCTTTCTATGCTGTCATCAAACTGCAGAAATCAAGAAATGATGGTTTACATTGTATCTTTGTATTTATGGAAATGAAGGTAGCCTTGTTAGTACCCCAGGCATACCGAAGTTTGATTTCAAACCATATAAAACTGGTAGGGTCTAATTTGGGCACAGTGGTGCACACCTGTAATCGAGCACTCCAGGAGGCCAAGGCAGGAACATGGCCAAGTCCAAGCCCATCCTGGATAACTTAGTGACTTAGCAAGACCTGACTTAAAAACAATAGGCTAAGGCTGTAGCTCAGTTTGAAGGCCCTGGGTTCAATCCCCAGTATTACAAAAAAGAAAAAAAAAATCTGTTCTGTTTGTTTTTCTAAATTTATAATAGTACAAGCAAGGAGTTTTAAAAATGGAAGTTACAATGCTATGTGACACAAAAAAACTGAACATGAGCCTTAGGTTTTTAAAAATATTGTTAGCCTATGTTTATAAGAACAGCCTAAATAAAAACTTTTTGTGCTAATAAACTGCCTTGGTTGAGCAGTACTGTGTGTGTCTATGAGCAGCTATTAAAGAATGAGTGCTCCTGGGGGTCACAGGCACACAGGGCCAGGGCGGCACTGCCAGCGAAGCTGAAGGGTGAGACTCCACAGTGCAGACCAAAGGCTGTTCCAACTGCAAGGACGAGCACTAGAAAAAATTCACCTCCATTCAACCAAGAACATTAAATTCCAGCATTAATGTGGAATCCGTAAAAACGAAGAGTGTGTGATCTCCACCAGGTGGCCATCCCGTGGGCATCTGGGCTCAGGACCCCCAAGGGATGTGGAAGGCTCCATCCCGGGCTTAGTCAACACTGGGTCTCAGGTAGCAACACCAAGAGCCTTGGTGACTGAGCAAATTAAATAACCAGTAACATTAAAACCAGGTCTATCCCAAATAGAATGAAAATTGCCCCAGGCTTGCAGAGAGCTTGGTGACACTATATTACCCCGCTGTCCACCCTAACTAAGAGCATCCAGTTCAGAACCCTGCCTCCTGGCCCAGTCCTGCTCGGAGGGGTCCTGGACCATGATCACAAACTCTGACCAGACTGCAGCCAGGGACAGAGTCTGGGGACACCCCTGCAGGCAGCACACGGCACAGGAACCTGACAGGAAGGCTCATAAGGCTTCTGCTCAAAAGCAAGCACACTGATCACAGTAACGTACTGCATATGCCCAAAGTGGCCAAAGGATTTATCTTAACATTCTTAAAACATGTTAATTAGCTTGACTGAATCTTTCCACAATATATACATGCATGCAAATATCACTCTGCAATTGGTAAATACACAACCATTATTTGCCAGCTAAAGAGTGAAACAATGAAAACAGCTGCCAACTCACACCTTCCTTGCAATAGGCAATAGTGAATTTACAGCTTTTTTTTTCATCACCCACCAGATAAAGGCCTCCATGGAGAAGGTTAGCCGGGGGTTTAGCTCAGCGGCATAAACACCTGCCTGGCAAGCAGGAGGTCGTGAGTTCAATCTCCGGTACCAAAAAACCAAACAAATAAACAAAAAAGAGTTAAAAAGAAGGCCTGAGAGTATGTCCTGTTAAGCCAATGGAAACTGAGTCCCAGTTCCACTCTGTGATGAGGATGGAAGCATAGAGGCTGCCACCCTTTCCCTTCCACAAACCAGGGATTACAGAGGATCTGGGCCTGGCCAGGCCCACGCATGCCTTGGAGGCAGTGGCTGAGGCTCTGCATTTTCAATGGCCCCCACCCTCAGCTGTGACGCAAGGAGCCTGTGGATCTATGAGCACAAGACTAGGCAGGAAGAGCTGTTCTTAAGGTGAAGCGTCGGGATTCACGTGGCAAATGAGTACTCAGGATCACTGCATCAAACACTGCACACTGGTCACCAAGTGCCATCCTGGAATTCCTCTTTTGGAACTAACTTCAAAAGTGACAGCATCACTGTCCATTCACCTAGCAAGCACAAACTGAAGTGTCACTGTAGAAGGACCAGTTCTAGGCACAGGGACACAGCTGTGGGTGACATAACACTCCTGCCCCTGGAGCCTGACACTGACGGGGAAGTCTCACAGGAAGCAGATTCCTGCTAGTGGGCAGTGGACATGCAAAGTCACACAGTTGAAGGTGACGCAGTTTAGATTGATGGCCAGGGAGGGGTTCCTGAGTAGGCCACCCTGGAACCTGGGCCAGGAGCAAGCCAGAGGTGCCACAGGGGACTGAGCAATGCATTTCCTGGAGGGGTGTGTGTTACACAGGTATGCCAGTGTGGCCGGAGCACAGAGCAAGGGTCAGGCCCAGGGGTCCTGTGGTTCCAGAAAGCCTCTGGTCTGCTCTGATTAGACAGGAAGCATGAGCAGCTGGGGTGGCCTCTGAGAAACTCTGGGTTGTGACTGACATTCTCTACTGCGGACTTGGTCTTAAGAAGAGTTAAGGTCACTACTGGTTGAAAAGATAAAGGAAGCATGTGGTAGGTCTCCAACAAACATGGAAAGAAAGACACCTTAAATGTTAATCATGTGTTCACAGCTCAACATCCAATGCCCCAGCTGAAGTCCTGGTCTCACTTCTGGAACCCTTGGGTCCCTCTACCTCACTGTACATGGCTTAGAGAGTAGAGAACCCGTGCATCTGAAGCCAGGGTCAGATGCCTTTTTTCTCCATCCTGGCAGAGTGAAGTGGAGCAAAGGCCAGGTCTGACTGCTGGATGCCACTCCCTGGTACTGGAGTCCTGAATGAGGAACCCTGTAGTGCAGGGACCAACACAGGGCCAGTGATGCACACTGCCTGTGTCCAAGGCTCTTGAGTTCCTGTGCACCCACCAGCCTCACTACTTTCTATCCCTCCACTAACTCCAGAATTCAGGTGATAGATAAATGTCCTTTCATTTAGAGCAGCCAGAGTTAATTTTCATTGCTTGCTCTCTAAACACAGTTACGAAATAATAACATAATTATTTTTTCCTATTACTTAAAAACAGACAAATGCAAGTTTGCCTAAAAAGGTCATTTGTTCCATCCATGTCTTATTGGTGCAGGGACTACATACTGCCAGGCCCTGTCCCAGGTGCTGAACAGACAGCAGTGACCAAGCCATCATTAATGTCCTTTATCCTGCAGGTGGCCACATAAGAAGAAAACGAAAGAAGCAAGAGAGCTGCCAATGACAGGAAGTGAAATGCAGATACTTTCAGGCAAGTCCTGAGACCATACAGGCTAATAAGAATGGCTGGCTAGGCTGGGTGGCTGGGCCAGGCCGTGTCCATGACTGTCCTTCCACTGGAGAAGAACACTCAGTGACGAATGAGTTCAGTGGCGGCATAGGCAGAAGAGTGAGGGTCAAAGGTGAGGCTGTGCTGGGCATGTTCAAGAGGAAGGAGGCACTGTGGCTCGCAGTAAAGAATAAGGGAATGGCAGGAAGAGAGCCTGGACAGGCAGAAGTAAAATCTTATGTTCTACTCTAGCAAAGGGATGCAAAAGCACAGGAGGCTTTTGAGCAATCAGTGACATAATTTGATAAGCATTTCTAAAAGATCCTTTGTAAGCCTGAAAGAGAGAGAGAGACTGAGAGAGAGAGAGAGAACAGGTTATCGAGGCAGAGCAAAACTAAGTGCCCAGCAGGTCACTTGAGTGCAACATGGTGACCTGGGTGACACAGGGTAGGATAAGGAGGAACATGTGAAACAGGATAAGTGCTTTCTGAAATTATTAATGAAGTGGATGCAGGGAGAAAAGAAAATCAACCTAATACCTAGATGACTGCCAGGGTGCTGTATCTCACGCCGGGAAGGGGGAAAAGGGAAGGGAAAGAAGGTGGACGCTAGCCCTGTTACCAAGTGAAAGACATCTTCCAGACACACAAGTGAAGCAGTCAGTGTGCACATGGGTATGAATCCTGACATTCAGCGCCATACAGATGACATTCGAAGATGGGCCTGGACAAGACCGCCAGGTGTCTGGTCAGACAGAAAGGCACAGAAGTCAGCCGGACCATGAGACATGCTCACCAAGGCTGAGTGGTACATACAGGGGCTGTAGGCAGCCACGGCATACAGGCCACTTTTCCCACTTCACAGCTCACTTGGTCCTTCTGCTAAGGACATCAAATCTGCAAATCTTCCAGAACCTCTCCACATAAGTAAGGACCTCAGGGACAAACAGGTCTTCTTCCATGATGCTGTGGAATGTATGAGTCGCTTTGTCACCATGACGGCAGCCTGCAAGGCCGAGTGTCAAACTGGAGAACACAGGGCAGAAAGATTTCACTATGCTACCAAACTCACCAACGTGAAGATGTACCGTTTGGTGACTTCTGTGGTATTAAAAGGCATTTTCTTATTCTGTCAACCAGCTGAATAGGGTTTCCTGTTATTTAAATCCAAGAACATCTGAATGTTTAAGTGGACTGAGGAATAATATCTGAACATACACTGTGGACAGTGGGAAAGTAAGAAAGTATGATAGGATTGTTGGGCAAAGTTACACATTTGAAATACGCCATCACAAGATAAGTTAACATCATTATCTTTTTATCTCCCTAGCAATTTCTGAGGCAGGTAGAGTAGGCAGAAAAACTGGAACTTTACTAGAGAAGTACAAATTGGAGAGTAAATCAAGTAATAGCAAAAGTCAGCATTTATGAGTAACAAAACTGCTAAACTGGCCTGCTTTAGGAGCATTCACTTGTTTAAACTTGGCAGTTTCCCTATGAGCTTGGTGGGGACCACCTACTTGGTGGGTCCTGTGTAAGGAAGTCTCCATCACAAAAGACTGAGACCTAAGCAGGGTTTGGAGAAAAGAGGAGGGAGGTGACTGGACCTGGGAAGGCATCTGGACCTGGCAACCCAGCCAGGTCTGTGGAGAACTGCAAGGACAGGGTGCTGCAGTACAAGAGGCAGGAGATGGAGATTCAGAATAGAGCAGCACACGTGACATCAAGGTCAAGGGGGCCCCAGGCTGAAAAGGGAGCAGGAAAAAGAGCCTTGCAGAAGCAATCACAGGTTGCTAAAAGTCAGCTGTGTGGATAGTACAAAATAATGTACAGAAAGCACTCATTGCAATTTCTAGAATAGCCTTTCTGGTTTAAAACCCATCAATTAAAAAAAATTGGATACTGGGAATACGTCTTTCTAAATGGGAAAATGATGTATTTGTAGCCCATCCAAGAATTCCAACCAAATTTTCCAAATATCAATAGAATAGCTGGTGCTCTGACAGCACACACCTACAATCTCAGCACTCTGGGGAAGTAGAAACAAGAGGATCACGAGTTTTAGCCTGGACTAGCAACTCAGCAATTCAATGAAACCCTGTCTCAAAATTTTAAAAAAGGCAGCTAGGATGTAGCTCAGTGTAAGGCCTGGATTCAAACCACTACTAATAAATAGGAAACAAAGTACCATTAAATTATTATCTAATGGTCTACACCAAGGTTCCTGCATAACACCTAGCATTTTGACCATCAACTACCAATTTCATTAGGGACCATGTGTATGTACAGAAAACAAATCTATCAGATATGAATTATTTACACCAAATGGTACTAAACAAGATAATGTAATAAAAAAATTAAAATACATCATGTTAAAGATAAATGATGAATGCCAACAATGCTTAGCAAAAAATATTTTCACTTAATTTAATCTTATTTTGAGACATGGTCTTGCTATGTATTCCAGGTTGGTCCTGAACTTACTATGTAGCCCAGGATGGCCTCAAACTTGCATCAATCCTCCTGCCTCAGCCTCCTGAGTGCTGGGATTACAGGCATGTGCCACCATACCCAGCCAAAATAAAGAATTTTAAAACTGTGTACTTATCAAATGAGAGAGGATGGCAGCATCAGGACAGATGGCTTGCTGGCCTCTTGTGATAGGACAGAGCTTAGTTAGCTGTATGATGGGAGGAGGAAGAGGAGGAGGAGGAGCAAAACTGTAATTTTCCTATAGCAGTTCATTCCATTAAGTCCTCTCCTGGGCATTCAAGACTCTCAAAGGAGATGGTCTGAACCACACTCTGAAGCCACAAAGTATAGGTGAAAACACTATTGAGTACAAATTTCTTTTTTCTTAACTGTAGCTTTTAAATGCTTATTTTCTAATCCCAAAATCACAGTTCTCTAGCATCCTTCAAAGGTGACCAACTAAGTTTTTAATCTTTGAAAATCACGACCAATTTAACAGACTTTAGCCTATCTGATGCATAGCAATTCCCAGCAGCTAGGGTTCCTGAAACTCAAACCGCGCATCTGAGCAGTTTAGCAGATGCAAACTCATTCAGTTTGGACTCCCTGTGACAAGCCTCAGGTCTCTGACAATTTCTAATGGTCTGGTATCACAAAATGCTTTGTGTTCATTTTGTGCATTTCCTCTCCAAACCCTGTTTCTTTTGATGGAAGTATATTTTAAAATGTACAATTTTTACTCATATAGTGATCAAGTTTACTTACAGTAGCCACGATTTCATATGCATGCTCTAGATATTCTTAAAAAGATTTGCACTGTTTCAAGGTTTTTCTTTCCCAACAACGAAAATCAAGAACACATACTAATGAATGAGCACGGCCCAAGTAACACTTGAGGTAAACTATTAAGTGGTTAAGAAAACTGAAGTCACTCCTAGAAGCTAGCATCACTCTGATTCTAAAACCAGACAAGGATTCCACCAATAAACAGAACTACAGGCCACTCTCTCTAATGAACATGCACACAAAAGCTCTCCATAACACACTACAAGATGGAATGCAACCGGTCCTCAGAAAGATCACACATGGTCCACATGACCAGGGATACAAGGATGACCAACACATGTAAATCAATAATGTAACCCATCACACAAACAGAGCCCAGGACAAAAATCACATAATCATTGCAACAGATGCAGAAAAGGTCTTTGACAAAGTTCAGTAGCTACTCGTGATTAAAACCCTGAAAAAATTAGGTATAGAAAGACCCTATCTTAATATGGTAAAAGCCACTTATGACAAACCAACTGCCAACATCCTATTAAATGGGGAAATACTGAAAGGTAACTCTCTAAAAATCAGAAACAAGACAAGGATGTCTACTACTACCATTCCTGTTCAACATAGTCCTTGAAAAATTAACCAGAGCAATCAGGCAAGAGAAAGAAATAAAAGGGACACATATATCATCATTTGCAGATGATACAATCTACTTACAAGACCCAAAAAATTCTATTAAGAAGAATTAAATTAGATTTAGATAATCTTAGAATTAAAAATCAAATTCAGCAATTTAGCAGGATAAAAGATCAACACACAAAAATCAATAATGTTCCTACATACTAACAATGGACTAAGAAAAGAGAACAATACCCTTCATGGTAATGGCACAAAAACAGACACATGGCTCAAGGGAAGAGAATGCTGCAGAGAAAGCAGACACAACCCAGGTACAATGAGTTATCTGACCTTTAACAAAGGGGTCAAAAATACACTGGAGGAAAAAGAGCCTCCTCAATAAACAGTGCTGAGAAAATTGGAAATGTAAATGTAGAAGATCAAGTCTAGACCTGTTTCTTACCACGTACAGTGATACCTTGCTTGCTTCACTAATGCTTTGGTCTGTGAATCACTGAGTTCACAGAGTGAAGCATTTGGCAAGATTGTGCTTTGGTCTGCAAACTGATCGTCACATCAGGAGCATGACCAAGGCCACCATCCTCAGGTAAACATGAGCGTGGCTCTTTCTTCCAGAATCATGGAATGAATTAAGCTTGTGAGCCAAAGTACCAAACTAAAATTAGATGAGTTGGAGATCTAAAGTGCCGGAGTCCAGCTGCAGCAGGGCTCAGGGGTTCCAAAGGTGGTCAGGGAGTCAGCGAGTGAGAGACAGAAGACACTGCACACCAGTATGTGAGTGAATCTGAATCTATTTTATTTTTCAGAAGCGGGAGTATTTATTTGCTAACTTTTGGCAGTAACTTAAACCCCAAGCAGGAAGCATCCCAGGCTTAGGGCCAGGCAGCAATAATCTTAAACAATATGTGTTAATTAACTTTTTTCACCTTTGTTAAACTTTAATCTTGTTACTTAATTAGCTTGCAAAAGCAAACATGCTATACCCTAGCCCCAATACTTCCTGTTCTATTTATATTGA